>JANSTT010017340.1:0-17476 GCA_026745375.1 Platyura marginata
ACTCGAGTGAACGATCTCGCTCGAGTGAACACCCCTGGTTTTTTCGAATTCACTCTAGCGAGCGTCTACTGTATACACATTATAGATACAAATGTATATAAATCATTGAAAGAAAACCTTGTTTATGTTTGCTTTTCTTACAACTACCTACCTCTCTATCTATCGAAAATTCTTAATTAATAATACCTCGTTTAAGATAAGTTGGAAAATTTTAAATGTTTCGATATCAGTCGTGATCGTGATTACATACCGGAACCAAATGTCAGCATTTTTACCGCCCATTTGCTGTTCAAATTATTAAATAGCAAATTAACATAACCTAAAAAAATATAAAATATCGAATATCGAAAGGATAGAAATAATTAAATTGATGTAAATAAATATGTTGATCTGTCAGTATAGTGTGTGTAAGCAAAACAATCAGAAGCCATCAATAATCATTTATAATATATGTAAAGATAAAGGATGGAATATAGTATGAAGTCTATTTTTGGAAAATGGGCAATGATCAATTAGGAGTGATTATCTCTGTGGTCGGTGCTCTGTCAACTACATTATGTCAAGGTAGTATGTTTTTAAATTGAAAAATAAATTATAATAAAAACTATGGCTGCAACATTATGAACAGACACATTTGACAGATGTAACGTATTAACAAGTCCTACTTAACAAAACGTTTTTTTTTTATTCTGTATAAAATTATAAATTAATGTATGTACTTGTACAAATAGGTATGTAAATATTTCACTTTTGCTGTCATCGTACTTGCATGCCACATTAAATGTTTTACGTCTAATACAAAAAGTCAGGCAGTAGTCGTGAGTTTGAATGCACGTTAATTTAGCATTTTATGAAAATATTGAAAGTTGTAATTATAGTATTTAAGTTTTGTTGCCAGTTAGTTAAGGAAATTGAAGATAAAGGTTAAAGGTTGGTTTTTGGTATTTGCGATGAAGATGGTAGTTGGAAAAAAATAAAATTGGTAAATTTTTAAAAGTAAAAGGAAAGGTTATTTTGCAAGGATTTCTTATATATCTACATTCCTCTGCACTGCATAGTGCATATACAGTTATTTCAAAATCAATTTAAAAACAGAATGTAAGTATGAGTTTATAGATAATTTATCTAAAGCAATTTATTGTTAGTGCAATTTATCGTAACTGAAAATTTGGGAATACATAACTGACAAATGGGATTAAAAAATAATTTAAAGGACATAACGGGTCATATTCAATTAATAATAATAAAAAAGAAAAACCTAACATTGCTAAAATTAATTTGTGATACACCAATATTATGACATCATCTATCTAATATTTATGCAAATGCAGAAAGATTTGTATTTGTTAAAATTTATCATAAATCAAGGAAACAATTTTTTCTTAAATACATTACTTGTATTATTTATGGATTCTAAATGTTTGCATTTTTTATTTATGACATTTTGTATTTTAAATTTAAAGTATAGATAAAGTTTTATTATATTATTTTTGGCACAAATTTTTTTCCAGCTCAAGGTTTTCTAAACTATAATTTGTTTGCAATACCGGTTTATTATAAAAATATTGGAAAAATTTACGTAGACAAAAGAATTTTTTAACGAAACGAAAACATTTGTCGAAAGGAAAATGTTTGTTTTTATGCAGAGAAAGAATGTCTCTACAAAGTTCCGCAGGAGTCCTTGGAATATAAATAATTATTAACTATTAAAAAAAAAAAAGAGAATAGAAAATGTCTTTTGATTAACGGATCATAAAAAAAGAAGTGAATTTGTAAATAGTTTGAATTAAAAAAAAAAAACAATTAACTGTATAATCATTAAAATTCATGTAGGTACAGCAATTATTAACAGGGAATAAATAGATGATATAAGTTTAATAAGTATAACAAAATAATGATAACATCTACCAATGAAAAAACAAAATCTACCAATAATTTTAAGTCTGGTTTCGTTAGGTAAAAGCCTTCAATAACAATTAATTATATACAAAACAAAACACTTGTTTTATGCCACACCTATAACCGACTTTAATATAACTTTTCTTGCCATACAACCATAAAGTCTTATTAACCAGCCCAGGCACCAAAGAAGCATTTTAATTTAAATGTTAATTTATATAATGTGTAACAAATATCTCGTTACTCATTACAAGTGGAGCATTGTAATTAATAATTCCATTTAAATACTCGGTGAGTAACAAAAATCCGCGCGAATATTTGATCTAAATTTCATGCTTACACAATCATCTATTCATAATTTCTATAGATTGTCTTGGAGAAAGATAGTAGGTAGTTAAGTTGATTGAGAAAAAGAAAATGTTTATGCAAAACGAAATATTAAGTTTTTATTAAAACGATGAAGAGATGCCGACTAGATAATAAAACGGTTGAAAAATATTATGACGCAAAGATTACGATAATAATATAAATAGATTGTAATTAAGATTGACGACGATCAAGTAGATAATTCTAAAATATAGAAGTGATAATGTATAATTATAATGGCTACCTACATTAAAACAATATGTATAATAAGTGATAATGCCAGTGTAATACTGTAATATTATTTAATACATAAATGTCTTGTAAATACAATATATAATTTCTTTGCTGAAGGAGAGCTTAAGCCTTAAACGTCTTCCTTCAGTTCAGAATATTGAATGACAATTAATTAAATTATGTTTCTTCTTTTATATGTTTCAGTTGTCCCTTGCGTGGGGGTAGTATAGAATAACCAAGCATATCTGATCCATTTGATCACGTTCTCTTGTGTTTTTTTGTATTAACTAAGTAGTTTGTTTTAACTTTGATTGGTATTAAATATACCAGCATGTTATATATGTTGTTTCTTTATTTGAAATACAATCACTTTGTGCAATTACTATTAATTACTATACTTTACAACTTATGGCACTTCAAAGATTGATTCCGGTATCACTGATGAAGAGAAACAACCTCTCTGTTGATATATGAATAAAACGGAATAATAAAACAGACCATATGGACTTTGTCTTTTTTTGAGAATCATCATTCGTATCTCATTCCAAACTCTTCTAAAAATGTGTAGCTCCTTATAGGCATTAAGAACTTTAAGTTTGGATAAACAATGAAAATTCGATAACAATCAGGACTAGATACTATAAATAAAAGATATGATAATTAGCAGATTTATATTGGTTTGTTCTGTTCATATAATATCATCCCAAGACATAGTTAGTAAACTTTAAAAAAAATCGATTTTATATATTGTTTGAGATTTGAGAAGAGAATTTATTCGAATAACTGGTAAAATTATTAGTTCATTGATAAAAAAAAACAACATTAAAAGAAAATGTAAGCCGTACCGGCTAGCTACTATGAGATGTCGGTATCATAAACCGACATAATTTTTAGCATATTTAGTTAGCATTTAAATGACCATATTTTACCACGATATGGTAATATATTAGGATTTACATAATAAAATAACTGCATTTTTCCTTTGAATATTGTGACTAAGTAAAATCGATTACTGAGTAAATATAATAACAGCAGCACACTTAAAGATTGTACCTATACTCAATAGCTTAACATAAAAGCGTATGTAAATTGAACATACTTTCCGTGCTTCAGTGAATTAATAGGTTTTCTTCGATAAATCCATTACAATCTATAGGTTATAAGTTAAAAAACATTTGAAATGCATTAACATGCGCGCGCATAAGAAAATTGCACATTTCAATTATTAAAGAACTTTCTATACCGCGAAAAAAAATGGGTTTTTTTCTTCTCTCTAAATTACATACATAATGTATACTAATACATTTTACACTATGTATTTGAACATTTATGTATACATATAAAATACATATAAAATAATAATAGATATTGATTGAAAGAGCCTTGTACAGAATGTACATATTATAGTCAAATAATGACAATACCCTCGTGGGAATGCCAATGAGGAAATTTTTATTGACATATTCGTTTATTAACATTTTATATTTTTATTCAAATTATCAATTTGCAAACACGAGATCTTATTGTGCGATATTGATTTGTGTAAACGCTATAAATACAATCGTAAATTAATTTTTTGAAAACTTTCACAAGAAGTAGGAAGTATAAATTTTGGAAGTAAAACCTTTCAATACCCTATATATATACATATATACAATATATATATATATATATATATATATGCGTGATTTAAACGGAATATGATCTGGTTTGGATTTTTTTTTGTGTGGAACCTATCCGTACAACAAGTAGACCTTGGTATGATATAAATTAAACAACTTTTTGTTGGACCCATTTGGTACCATGGTCAGTTTTTGATAGAATTTAACAAAAATTTTTCTTGTTGTCTTCGTTTTGTATTTACGATTATTTTCGAAAATTACATAAATTAAATAAAAACTAACTTGTTTTCTTTGTCACTAACAACTTTTTTTTGTTTAGAAAAAATTTTATTTGACATTTTTACTAACTAATAACATTAAAAAGAGAGTGCATGTATTGTTATTTTATTTAGTTTTAACGAGGTGATTGTTAAAACAATGCTTTCTCTAATCAAATCATTTGAATATTATGAAAAAAAAAATATTCATTTTCACATGTTATTAGAAAAAAGCAATTTAAGTTTAATCTTTTTGTTACTGCGCGTTTTTCTTAATTCTGTCTGGTCAGTGGTCATCTAAATTTTAATAATCTAAACAGCAAGACACCACAAAAAAAAGGTTCAACCGACGATTATACATATATAGATTTCAATGTATATTAATAGATAACGATTGACTTTAAAACTTTGACAAGACGTAATAAATAAAAATTTACATAACCTAATACGTAGATTAACTAAATAATTTATACCTGTTTACATGCGCGAATGGTTCGATTTATTTTAACGCGGAATTAATTTAGTATTTATGGTCATTTTGGAGGAAAATTGCTTTTTTACTACTTATGTATCTATTTAGCGCAGTGACGCATTTTTCCTTAAATGGTTATCCATATTTATTGGAAGTTTTGCTAAAAAATATAATTTTTCACATTATATTAAAAAAAAATAAATCAGCAACTTTGCCATCAACATGTTGTGGAACTCCGAATAAGTAATAATTACCCAAACTATTTTGTTAGCAGAACCATCACAAATTTTTGCAAGGAATACGGAATCCTTTTTTTTTAACAGTAACTCCCCCAAATTTAACGACATGAAACAAATATTGTTTTGGTTCTTTGAACTATATTTAATAAAAGGAAACTTAAAAAAAACAATGAAACGAGATGGAAATATAAATCATATGAAAAATAAGTAAGGAATTATGGTATGGTCGGATTTTGGTTTATAGAGTGTCGTGGAGTCAAGGCTTGAGAACACTGAATGATAATATTAAATTATTTTACGTTGATTATCAGACATAAGAAGTATGTATACTTTTCATAACAAAAAAAGCCACGCTATGCTACTGTAATATCGTATTAATATATGTACATACATATATATTTAGTTTAGATACTAATTGCACCAAAACTACTTAAAGAGTTAATACTTTTGACGAAAATGAATAAATTAAGGGAGATAAATTATCCGTATCGGAATAACAATCGGGATTTTAAAATATATGCCAGTCGGTATTGTAAGCAAGGTTATATTATCAATCCAAACGAAACAAAATCC
This sequence comes from Platyura marginata, assembly GCA_026745375.1. NCBI lineage: Eukaryota > Metazoa > Arthropoda > Insecta > Diptera > Keroplatidae > Platyura > Platyura marginata. Next base: position 5,663 of record JANSTT010017340.1, read on the forward strand.
ACCGCTATAGTGCTAAAAACAATTTATATTAGAAGATTTATTAATTTTCATCGAGGCATTACATAATCGTCACATAGTAATTGCTTGTTGCTTCCACAATGACTAAATAGTAAAAGGAAACTGTAAGTATTTATGTATGTAGATATAAACAGTTATTTATTCATTCTGTTTATCCATATGTTTCTAACATTGACAAATTAATGCCTATAAAACCTGAAAGCAAATAATATGGGTCACAAGAGACAAACAAAATAAAACTACCAATTCCATGTGAAGATTAAAAAACAGTGGCGGATTTAAAGCAATAGTGCCTCACGATAATATTTATTAGTCCAAATGTTATTAGTGAATTTCGAAAATATTTACGTCTTTATAGGAGAAATGTGCCTCTGGACCAGCAATCAATTGTCGATCGAGTATGTCGAAGTTATTAAAATAATTTTTTTCAATTTAATCAAATTTGGTATTTTTTATATTGGATATTGTCATAACAAAACGCGCTATCTATCTACATACATACATATGCACAAAATTATTAAGTTATTAATACAAACTCCTACTCTAACAAACACAGTCTACGATTTAAATTACGTTTTAAAGTAAACTTTAACCTTTAGCTTTAGAACTTTTTGGATAATGCAGATAGTGAGACTGACCAAAACTAATGCGCATTTAACAATTTACTTCAATCACAATTTTACTTGGAGGATTCAAATAGAAGGTAAATAACGTAAATTAAGTCAATAATTTTTAGTAGTTAGTTGGCGATATTAATTTGTGATAATTTTTTGGATGAAGAAATATTCCGCTGAAGTTTTTCTTTACAATTTAACAAAACTCCAACCAATTAGTTAAGTCTTTTAAAATAATGTATACTATCTGATTATGATGTAAATAAAAATAAATCTTACGTGCGTACTTGAAAATGGCATTGTTTTTATAATATTTTATTTTAAACTGGTTTTATCTGCATTCACTCTATAGCAACAGCTATTTGATTGATTCATAAAGGTACCAATATATACGATGACGATGACCGTATACATACTACGCCTCTGGTTACAATTTTTAAATATGCAGTCTCCGTAACCATTGACATTTGATAAAAATTTTAAAATTATACATGTGTGATATAAAAACAAGTCTTCTTCCTCTTATACATACAAGAAGCTGTTATTTTCTCAAATTTGCATCTAAATCAATAGCGGAGATCAAAAACTATAAAAATTGTATATATGAGAAAAATAAAATGAAAAATGTTGCAATTTATATATTATGTACCTACATATATGTAAGTACATAAATACATTATTTAATCGAAAATTGAAAGGTAAAGCCATATATAAGCGATTTTAGAAATTTATACTATACTAAAACGGGATTTTATATTGTTTTAGACAGAATATATGATTTAATAATAATAATATAATTATGAACTATTATTATTAAATTTAATCTTTATAGGTACTGATTTTCAATGTGTGGTAGGGATTGCGAATTGAAATTACACTCACGACTTGCACCTAGTTAATTTAACTTCCACACCTTTTGCCCATTTATTAGCTGTTTTATTAGGATCATGAACAACACGCATTGCCCATATAAATACTTAATCGTTGTCCATTATGTAAATATGTATGTATGTATTTGGCATAATTACGCACCCTCAGATTATGCACAAACCACATAAGTCAATTAATACATTTCTTTTATTCATATGGCCGCTGATAATAGGGATTACACTCCAACAATATTTCACTCATTAAATGGAACATAGTCATATACTTTTAATATCAAAAATGATAAATTTCGAGTTATCTATATCGTTGGATTGACCTTTATCTGAACTTTATTAGGTATGCCTGTTTATTAATTACTTCTTCTCACACTACTATTGATTAATACGCAAAAATTAACAAATCTGGTAGCTGTAAAGAAATTGATACTCTAGTGACGGTAACTTAAAAGTGTAAATAGTAAATAAATTTTCTCAAAATGAGTTTTTTTTTATACTTATGAATTAATGAGCGATTTATTAAGCGGATATTATAGAATAGGAAAAGTTTTCCAAGTTTCTGCACAAATTCAGTGTAAACTAAGAATGGTAGCAGCCAACAACAACGAATCGTCGAAAACGATATCATGCGAACCGACCATAAAGCTCAGTGGGTAGAGTGGTTCCCTTTCAATTAGGAGGTTGCAGATTGAAGACCTGACCAAAGCAAAGCGCATATGTATATATTCATTTTTCTGATTATGATGATTTGAATTTGAGGCTCGGTGGGCTGTCCAATTAAACAGACATTGTCTAAAAATATGGCAAAGATTAAAAAACTCTAGTGAAAAGGTTATTTGAAAAGTTTGCGCAATAGAACACTTCACTGCATTTCTCCAGAATAATAAATGAGTTTGTTATGTCAAGTAAGATTATGTAACTAGAAGTTTATACAGGGTTTCCAAGCAGATGATCCGACCAAATGGCTCAGTGGATTGAGTGGTTGCCTTTGGAGCGGGAGGTCCCGGGTTCAAGTCCGACTAGGGTAAAACATGAAAATGTTTTTCTCTGGCGTGTTAATTTGAATCTGAGGCCGGGTGGTTGGATTTCACTTAAAAAAAATCTAATAATGGCATTATCTCAAAAAAATAGCATTGCTTAAATGGCGGTGAAATAGCGAGCATTTGAAAGGTTTCCGTAAAGAACACCTCAAATGCTACATTTTCCCACAAAAAGAGATCATCAGATCAATTGAGATCAATGTAACTGGAGTACTATACAATGGGTCTAAATAAAGGCCTCAGTGTAAGTGATTCATAAAAAATCACACTCCTATCAAAAAAAAAAAAAAAAAAAAAGCAGATGAGGAAAATATTTTCAAGGCGTGTTCCTGCGATATATTTGAGCAAAAAATTGTATCAGACGTGGGGGGTGTCCAAAATTGAACGTTGGGTAGGTGGAATAATTTTAAGTTTTAGGCTTATAATTTCCATATTATTTTTTTCAAACAGTAAATGTAGAATTATTGAACCAAAAATAAGAGAGGGGACATTCATCTTTAAAATAAATCTAAAAATGTGAATTTTCTAGCCTTTTTATGAAATTTATAAGCACAAACGTAATTTTTGATCCCTAAAACTTTATTCCACCTACCCAAAGGTCAATTTTGAAATCCTCCCCTCCGGTACAATTTTTTGCTCTAATCGATCGCAGAAACATGCAATAAAAGTATTCCCCTCATCTGCTGGGACCCCCTGTATACAATGTGTGTAGTGATTCATAAAAAATCACACTCCAATAATAATTAATAAATCAATTTTTTTTTATATTAAATTCTTCACGATTCTTGATCCATTAAAAGTAAAAAATATTAAAATCAAAATTGGTAATCAGTTGCAGCTCCAGCAGATTTGAGATGAATATTAAATGATCATCAATATACTGATGTGTTAATCAATCGTAAGCATATAATCTCTTAACTCTTAACTAATTTTTTGATTTTTATTTTAACATACATACATATATGCATAGGTATGAAGTAAGAATAAATGATTACATATGCAACATATCTCAAACATAAATCATTTATATTTTGTTACGCTTTGCAATTTTCAAGTAAACTTTCAATTCAACTATACTTAGTTTAGAAAATCTCTGTCACTTCTAACGAACTATTCAAGTATGTGTAACTATAAGTCATATGTGAGTAAAGAAGTACTTATAAGTTTCAAACATACATATTTATAACAAGTAACCACACTTAACTATAATTTTAATATACGAGTATATGGATAGACCTGTGCCCAACTCATGGGATTACATATCAAATTATAATTAGTCTTTATATATGAATGCAAAATTATTCGCTATGCATACTAAATAGCTAATTGTATACCTATAAATAAGTAGCGCCCAAATGAAGGAGATGGGGGGAAGTGGGGCGAACGACCCGATGGAGGAACAGCTGTTTTGTTATTATGGAAGTTGATATTGGTCAATGTGATTATCTAAACTTTTATATATACTTAGGTATATACAATAAAATGCAATTTATCAATCATTAGAAGTGTTTACAGCTTAATTTAAACATCAAAAGAATTTTATTGTGTCACTAACGAAATTATCATAAAATTTCCGTAAATTATTTGTAAAATGGATAAAAGCCGCAAGAAAGATGGATATATTTCGCATTGTTTATTTATATAATTATTTTTTTTTTTTTCTAAAGTCTTTGAGAAAATATTGCAAAATGTTATTCTATGTACAATAAATTGTTCATTCTATGGAGGTCAGCAATAGTTTTGAAATAAAAATTAGTTTCATGAACTATAAGTGACTTTTTGTTCAGAAATAATGATAGTTATTATATGAATTATCTGAGGTTTAGCAAAAGATTAGAATACCTACATCAAACTATACATAACATATACAGAATATATCGAGTAGTTGATATTCTAGTACCTTGGATATAATTTAGATTTATCAAGAGCACTTCTATGGGTCAATAATATTTTGAAACCAAAAAGTAATTGGTTTATTATATCTGATTACGTGTGTATGTGTATCATCTATACATACATATGCATATGCATGTAGTCACTTGTTAAAAAGTTGTTTCAAGGAATTTCTTATTGGCTAAAGGATTTACGCGAAATTACATTTTGGAATTACACGGTATTACTTGGAATTACACGGAATTACTTGGAATTACACCGAAATTACTTGGAATTACTCAGGAGTAAGTGGACCATTTCCTAAAAATTACTTTAGTTATTACTCCATGTATATATAATTACTAGCGTAGAATGTGGTCGAAACAGCTGTGGCGGTTATATATACCGATGGCTTATATACAATACCCGCTAACTCATTTTTACCCATTTTTTTTAATTACATAAAATTGAAGTTTATGCAACCCTGCACCTTAGGTAAAATTATCACAAAGAATTTCTTTTTTTTCTGCAATGTCAATACTCTCAATTGCTAGCTCAATACTCTATTTGAAACAATGAAGTTTTTACTGTCTCCTGGAAAGTACTTAAAAATGAATTAGCGGGTATTGTATATATACCATCAATAAAAGCCAATAAGCCATCTTAAAGTCCTTCACAGAAAGATGATCAAAAAGCTTATTTATATCCGATATACACCGCGACCCTGATTTGCGTCGTTAATTGGTTCCAAAGACGCAAATCAAAATAATATCTATTACATAGAATTCTTTTAATGCGTTCTACCAAAATCAGCAAAATAAACGACGCAAATCGAGATCTTAGTGTATATCTGAAATACAACAAATGTTTCTTGAAAGCACATTCTTTAAGGAAAAATCTCAAGAAAATAAGAATTGTAGACAATGGGACGAAAGAAAATGACGACCACTTATTCGATAAATTACAAATTGTTTTTCTTTAAGAATTTCAATTGTTCGTATGTATGAAGACAATTCAAAACTCAGTTATTAGAAATAAAACTCCACACGAAAAAAGGTTCATAAACCAAATAGATGGAAGATATGAAAACCACCCAAAAACTCAATGTAATTTATCTAATGAAAGAACAACAACTACAATATATTAATATGAACTTTGAAGAAAATTTCAAGCTTTCGGAGGATTCAAAATATCTTTATAAATTTGCAAATAGAAGAAAATGTTTCCGGATTGAATTTTTATTATCTATTTTTGTACAAATATCATTGCGAACGAATCGAAGTGATTCCATTTTTGACAAGGTTGCCGTTCAGTAATTTTTTAGAGGAATACGCATAATTGTATAAACAACTTGGAACAACCGAAGAAAATTAATTATGACTAGAATAGAAGCAGATTACATACATTATGGTTGAAATGTGTGTTATTCAGTGGGTTTAAATGTTTAAAAAAGCAATAAACATCTTTATTTATTATTTATTTTACTGACAACTAAAATTATTTCAATTACCTTACATCAAAATCAACAATAGCTACTTAATTTTTTTTTTTTTATTTGTCTAAATGTAAATATGTACTGTACTATGATGTCGATTTTTTGTTTAGTTTCAATTTATCAAAATAACGGCAGATAATTTAAACTAAAATAACCGATGAATCTATATAATAAAATAATTTTGACCTTCTAGACTTGCAAAATACTTCCTATAATCTGTTGATTAATTGGTTTTTTCACTATAAGTGGCAAATATCGTACAATATATTTTTATGTCTTTTATAAGTACATGTCGTGTCATTCGTTGCATGGTTGTTTCTTTTTTTCTTTTATTTAAAAAAAAAAAAGTTATCCTTGTACCATAGTATCAGTTTATTATTAAGTTGTTATTTCAAGAGAAGAGACATTATGGCGACCATGCATAACATATAGAAATAGAAAATAAAAGAATGAAATAACATTATTTATAAGATTTTAGACACACTACTACATAATGACAAAGCACAAATGAGATAATTTTAATTTTTAATAAAAGTTTTATATGAGGCTGTAAAAAGTACAACGTTAACATTTTACACCCAGATTCCTAGTAATCCTGAAGAGATGATAATGCGATTTGTATTATTTCTTGTAGATTTACTTGATTTTATTTAGATATGGATAACCCATTCTCTCCTTCAAGAAATTCTTATGCAAGGGAGTAATTGGGATTTAGGAAAGAACTACTAATAAGTTCACACACCAGAAACCAGTAACGTAGCGTGTGTTTTATTTTTACCTATGAAAAATACCTCAGAAGTTCTTACTATAATCCTCATAACTCCCTTAATTATTGAAATATTTTTGAATAGTGATAATTTTATTTCAAATAAAATTTTACTTCAAATATGTTTTGCCCTGTAAATGTTTTTCGGTTTTCTAACAAAATATGGAGAAAATGATCAAGAAAATCTAACTTAAAACTGGATATTCTTCAAGTATTCCTTTATAATTTTCAGTTGATTTTCTTAATATTTTGTTAGAAAAATGATAAGGTAAAAAAGAAGGTTAATAAAAATTTTATTTGATCTATTAAAATATTTCAATAATTATGGTAGTTATGCGGATTATAGTGAGAATTTGAGAGTTAGTTTGTATATGGCAAAAAAAATACGCAGGCTTCGTCACTGACAGAAACATTTGATCAAACCATATTTCATAAAAGGCGCAAGTGCCTCTATGTGTTAGTTCTTAACTTAATTTACAAATAACATTTTCTAGAGGTTGTACTAGTTTCCAATTATTACTTAGGAAGCATTTTAATTTATTGTCTAGACTTTAGAACAAGGTCTAGAAAATTATTAATTTTGTAATTGCATGCTCCAATCGTTTTTATAATACTGACTCATCTCAAAATTAACCTCCGACTTGCACGTTTTTAAATCTATAATCTATAATTGATATACTCGTAATACTCATAAATTATATTCGGATTATCGAGATTTACTTATTTTAGTGCATACCTACATAGTTACGTTTTATACCAAAACCCACCCATTTTATCTTGAACTATAAATATATTTTATTGGCCTCGTGTTTTACTTAATTTTACATTATAGTCTTTAGTCTTAGTTGGTATACATTTACGTATAAGTATAATTCATGATCAACTTTAAATCGATTATCCGTATACAGTAAGACCACGTTTAGCGTTTCCTCTCGATTAACGCTAATTCGATATTAGCCGATTTGCTCGAAGCCTAAAAAAAAAACTACGGTACCGCTAAATCTATGTTTGTTTGGTGCGTTTGCTCCCGTGCAACGTGTTCATTAGCAGTAAAACAGTGTCCAAGGGTCCAAGCTATCAATACGATTTGGACTGTTATTAATTTATATAAAATGTCATCGTTTCATGCTGTTTCATTTAGTGCTTTGTCATCTATAATATGAACGCATCCTAAGCGCTAAACGAGGTCTTACTGTATCACTTATATGTAATATACATTACATTTTATATGTAATTGTAAATACCCATATAAATTTATTTAGATTCGATCCATACAAAAGGCCACAATCGCCTCTAGAGCTAGTACAAAAGACACCCAGGACCGTATAATTATAAATAATCAAATGTACATATTAAGTTTTGTTTTTAACTTACTTATATACATATACTTAAGTATGGAAATCTTCAATGTATGTACACATTTCCAAGTTTTTGAATTTAAAATTCTTGCATTATTGAAGCTAACCAAATTTATTGAGAGAGAGAACTTAAATGCCACAAGAAATACAAATTTTAATAAAATATAATTACCATAGGTATACGATTATTGCTTAATGATTACCCCCAGAGACATTAATGAGTAAGTTCATTGAGTAATATTGAAACTGATTTGAATAATTCTTACTTTTTATTTTATTTTGAATATTACATGCAGAGGCAACTATATACATATTATTGAGTCAAATGCAAATCGCTTACGATTGAAACATTTAACCAGCCAAACGTTGTAATATAGATTTAGCAATATTTTTTATAGATGGGTTAGTTACTACATAATGTACATACATATATGGTACAAATTGGACTGAAATTTACAAAATTTTCCAAAAAAATTAATTTTCAATTTCATAGGAGACTTCAAGATCAAAGATTAACTTTTTTTTCACTCATTTTCTCAGTGTATTTGGTAGTAATTAGTGGCAACAATTGATTTTCAAATATTAAATGGAAATGAAATCACAAACTATTATCAACTATTGTTCTTATCACTTAAAATCGAAGTTGACCATGTCATGATCCGTTTGTGCACAAAAAGTGAGATAGCTATGAATTCATACTCCTTCTTGATTTATATTGATGTAAAAATTCTGCGAAATTTGATTATTTATCTATTTATACTCGAAGTTATTACGTACATTATGGATATATGTACCTACATACATAAGTAATGACTCGAAATTTGGTTTCCATTAAAATTCAAAAATTATACTTTTTCAGAAAAATATGACTGATTTTAATCAAATATTATCTTAAATATTTTATCGTTATTTTTAATGATTACCTTAATTATAGTTCGTCTTATAAAAAAAATCGTTAAGAACAATATTGTGTATAAGTTTTTATATTCTATAATTTTTTATATTGTTATATTGTTAATAATATATTGACATTTACAATAAAATGTACTATTTCTTGAAGATATCATTTGAATTGATTATTTTACAAAAAATTTATTATTAAGATATCTGTTGTATTTTAAATTATCTATAAATTATGTTTACTAACTCTTACTGCTATTGTTAATATTACCGAAGTTGCCTTTTTAATAATAAAAATAAGAAAATTTCGTAAAACTGGCAAAAGATGGGGACATAAAAAAAAACAAATCGTGTACCCATATTATTTTTCATTCACGAACATCCATCGCGCGGGACCACAATGTCGTCAGATCAAATTTCACTTCTTGATGCACTCTAATCTACAGTACCGTTAGACATTAAATATTAGTTCAAATTAAAAATGAGAATATAAGATGAGATATTGAGATTTCACATTTTTGTGTAGTTTATTTAAATAAATACATTTTCACATTTTTTGGAATGACTGTGTATTAAAATAAAAAATGTTTTTAAGTGAATTTTCATGAACTTTGAGAATTAAATATTGAGTTTGAAAATATATCTGACAGAAGTTAATAAATAATCAGTTTGAACTAGTACTCTGTGTCGTACTGTAAATTTGAATTATGCTATCAATTAGTAATCATTTATTTTTAAAACAATCCATAGGTTGTGAAATTCTGTTAAGTTTAATGAAAATATAGAATATTAACTATGGGTTATACACTAAGAACTGATTTTGAAAATTTTTGAAAAAAGTGTCACTATTTCGTCAAGACATTTCGTTTATTTTGTATACAGATTTTTGAACAGGTTCAGCATACATAAATCTTCATTCTAAAAAATATGTAAATCTGTTGTTAATTTTGAGTCCTTATTTCAGAGAATCAATTGATAAATGATAAATAGAGTAATTTTAATGATAGAAATTTAAACATTTTTCTGAGAGAGAGAGAGAGAGTATAAATCTAAAATGTACCATCCATAACATCTACACAAATATTATTAATTCGTCACAGAAAATCGTTTTAACTAACATTTGTTTCCAATTGATTATTATAATTCCAGTAGCTGTGTCCATATTACCTACACATTATCATGACTATTATTAATGACTAACTATACGCAACAGAGAGGTTATGCAATCAATCAATAAGAAAAAACCGAGTTCAGTCAATATTATTAATATTTATTCAAAAAAAAAAAATAACAAAAAAAAATATATTTAAACAAAACAAAAAGAATTTTGTTTGTAGAAGTTTTTTTTTCATTTTTTATTTCGCGCTATACGATCAATAGAGGTATATTACAAAGTCTCTCGATCGTATAAAGGTGGGTACACACGTCGCGCAAGTACTTTCGATTTCATTTTTAAACCGAAAACTTTCTCAGACATTTTGTCAGATAATAATCATAGAAAACGTACATATGTATATACATCCATATGTACATAAAAATTTAAATAAATAATAATAATACTAAAATATATATATATATATATATATACATATATGTAAGTATAGATATAAATAATAAAAAAAAACACTCACCATTTTAACAGGTTTTTTAATAACCTACGAAACAAAATAAAGTTTAATTTGACACAGTTTTGAAATTTCACTTAAATATGTTGTTGTAGAGTATCTACTGTTGGCTTACAATATCACTTTAATCCACATACACCGCAGGTTCGTTGTCTTTCTTTATAATACACCTTTGATATCGATCAATAGGTATTATAGATGCTCTTCTTGTCTTTAGGTCAGTGTGCAACAAATTAAAAAAAAAAAAAAATTATTGTCTTTTGCAAAAAAAAAAAAAATGTTCAATTTGGAAAGTTCACGTTTATTTTGCAGAAATTGTCTATGAAGCGTTAAATAATCCTTAGGGCCGTTTGTTCTCAATATTTTCGCTTTGTAAATATTTTATTTAATAATTCGTTATTGTTTTAAAATGCTGAATAAAGATCATCGTATTTTTAATCCACTTTTAATCTCGGCGAACTAACTTTTCGTACTGACTGATTGGAAAAGAGATTTTCTTAGATAGTTTGTCGGTGCGTTCGAGGTTGCGCTAATCAAAAACTACAAAAGTCTTTTAAGAAAAACCAATATCTTGTAGCTATGGTATGGTAAATGTTAATATGCGATTGATGATGGAGGGGCAAATTATAAAAATATATAATTTTTGCTTCAGCTCTTTGGTGACTTGGTTGTTATAATGCTCTACAGTTGTTGGCTCTGGCAGACCTTTCTTTTTCCAGGCAGGGTCGTCCGGTTTGGTTGTTTATAATAAACTCAAGTAGTAGGGGAGTTTGTGTACATATATACACCGTGGGTATAGAGTGTATAGTTATTTTATTGAATACAATGACAAAAATTTGTATATAGGTACAGGTACAAGTATGAACACAAAAAAAATCCATCATTCTTATACTTCAATTTAAAATAATTTTTTTTTTTTTTCAAAAATTAGTTTTTATTGTTATGCCAACGACTATAGGAATCGAGTTTCACTTGTTCCTCGGGCAATTGTATTGTGATATGGTGTGGACAAATTGTTTTGCTTATTATTTCTTTTGATTTCGTTTCTATTGGATTTTATTTCGAATAGAAACCAAATAGCTCTACATAATTATTAATATATTTTTATATTGAATGCAACTACCGCAGCATTGTTGCATAGTAGTGGTGACGAGGAGAAACGGCAGCTTTAGTATTATTTATGTACCTACATATACCTATATATTTATATTGGTGTATAAATACATACCTAGGTATGTATAT
>JANSTT010017341.1:0-17467 GCA_026745375.1 Platyura marginata
TAACAAAACGGCACAATTGTGCTAATTGGTAGATCAAGATAGATCTCGCCACAAAGAAGAAGAAGAAGAAGAAGATGGACCTTATTTGAAATGATGTAGACATGTTGATTTTCAATTTATTTTAAGGAAACGGCCTTTTTTTTTTAAATACGCAAAACAAATAACGGTCAATCTATTTATTAATAGTCACTGGCAAAACTTCAATGTTGTATTTCGTAGCTTCAATCTTCAATGTTGTATTTCGTATACATCGAACGTTTCAAAATATTTTTCAAGACAACAAAATAAAATCGAATTTTTTTGGATGAAATCTTGTACAAACATTCGCACATTTCAATCTTGAAGAGACTCATTACATTCATTAGGACCTTATTGTTTTCCTTCACGATTTTTTTAAAGAGATTTAGTACCTAAATTTAATTGCCATCCGTTTCTCTTTAAAAGGTTTTCAAATGTTTTATTCACAATTAATAATGAAATTTAAATTACGCGCTACTTCTAAATATATCGCGTGACATCTATGCAAAATATAATTAATAAAAATATTCATATCGGAATAGAAAAGTCAAAATGGATTCTATGTATTGTGGACGGTGGATGTATTCTTATCACACATCAATATTAAAAATAAATTATTAATTAATTTATATTTTCTGTTATTTATTGTTTATTAATTCAAAATATTAGTTGAAACAAATAAAATGTGTTATGTTAGTACCATTAATTATATTCCATGATTATTGACTAACTACTTTGAATTAAACATTAGACAAACGGTACACAGTAATATTTCGAGGTTAGAAAAGAATTAATTCCAACAAAAATGTACAACGCAACAAAACGATTAACTAAATTAAGGTATTTATTATTTATATAATCTGCTTTAGTGTATTATTTATCAAAATAACATTTCAATGGATTAAATTACGATGGTGATAAAAGACCAAGCTGATTGTTGATTTGAAACTAGATTGTTCTATTTATTGTATTAGCTGCATATACCTACCTAATATCTTCCTTTATATTATAGTTTATTTGATCCTCGTTGTTATTGTCAATTTGCCGCTCAAATTCATTTACCGCTATCCTATGTTGAAAGGTTTAATTTAAATATACATATATAAATATAACGGATTATGTTGTCTACTAATGGCTACTCACATCAATTGTAAAAAAATAATAATTATCTACTAAATATTTGTACATATACATTACTTCAATTGTAATGAAGCATTCCTAATTTAAACATTTATAAGAAATATGATTTATTTCATTTGAAAGGGTTTTTCGGAAGCTTTTTTGTATTGATATGTTTTATTTTTCCTACGAATTCTTTTTAGGAAAATGTTTAGGGACATTTGTGTTTATCTACAATGTGAAACATTCTTTTAGTTGTTTAGTTTTATTTTTTTATTTAGTCAATATTTTTGAACGAAACAAAGCAATTTTGTCATCATAACTTCGATTTGAGTATATTTCAAACAGAGAGGACCATTTAACAATTGTAGGGTTTTCACGAAGGACTCTTTGAATATCCCATATTTCTTTGGCTTTGAAATTTTGATTTACCTTTCGCTAATAATACAAATTCAATAGTTTAGTTAAATAACGTTGGCATATTTTCTGTCCTTGGGTGGTCTGTTACTTCAGAGACTGAGAGATTGATGTACTCTATACTCATCAAACTTATAAATATATGATTTACGTCATTGAAAAAATGAATAATGAAACTCGTAATGAACTTACAGCAATGTTTGCTTCTGTTCTCAAGATGATAAGGAGACATTTAATAATTAATGAAACATGTAATATGATCCCTAGAGATCGTAAAACTTTCAACAATGCTCTGAAGTGTGTTTGACTGCCTTTTTTGGTGGTGTGTAATATTTGTTTATTTATTTTATATTAAAAACTTAAACAAAATCTAATAGGTATTCGATAATCGGTACATTATAGGTGTCTTAACTATGTATGATTGTATGTAGTTCACTTCCTGGTTTATTTTCTCAAATAATGTAATTATCATATTAGTAGCTGCGAGCTCTAAAATGGAAAAATGTAAAATGGAAAAATTGCTGAATGTAAATGTTTCCTTAGAACACTATTAATTTCTAATCGTACACTGATAAATGTTTACATTTGCATGTAATATCCTCCATTTGTTTAGTTTAAAATTTAAATTTCCCTTATATATGTATATCAACAAAATATTCTGTAAGTAGCCGCATATAATTTTTTATTTATTGTATATTCTTGTCGGTAAATTGGTCAACTAAACAGTAATACTAATATTATCAACAAACAAAAAAAATCTTAATAAAAAAATGTTATTGTTCAGCCCTAGTAAAAAAAACTGTACATCAAAATATTGATTATGGTTGCAGTTGTAATAAAAAACATTTTAATGGTTTCAGAAATGCTTTCGATGAACTTTGAATGTGATGAACTTTATGTTTCGCTAACCATACAAATTCAATAGTTTGTTCAAGTAGAATTGCCATCACAGATTATTTCGGGTGGTCTGTGACTTCAGGGAATGAGAGATTGATGTACTCTACTCATCAAACTTATATGATTTACATCATTAAAAAAATGAATAATGAAACTCGTAATGAACTTACAGCGATGTTTGCTTCTGTTCGCAAAATATGATAAAGAAAAACATTAATACAAAATAATGAAATAATTACATTGAATTATGATCCCTAGAGATCGTAAAACTTTCAAAAATGCTCTGAAGTGGTTTTGACTGCCTTTTTTTGTAAATGACATTTTTGTTAATATTTGTAAAAATTAGAAAAAATTTGATTTGAATAAATATTGTTGACTTTCATCACCGCCATCTTAAATTACCAGGCCGTGCTGTAGAAACGGTGACGTATTCGTTTTAGAGACAAATATTGAATTTTTTATTTTTAAAAAGAGCATTTTCTCCATGGGACTTTGACCAAATGATAGCGGAATATTTCACGAATACTTTTTGAGAAACTCGGCTTTCCAACAGTTTCTTTGAGGTTTTTATACGTTCAAATCTAACCTTATTGCACTATAAAAAGTTCAATATTTCTACCTTGTTTTTTTATGTCATCGAAAATATTGTCTACAGCACGGCCTGGTATTTACAAAATGGCGTTGCTTTAATTCAAATACCGATTCGAAAAGTTTCATCTAATTTTTTTTTTTTCCAATTTTCAATTTATCCAATTTTGCACGTTTCAATTTCATATTTTGACATATCACATCAGACAAAAGGTTTGCTTCCATTATTTTGTTTGATTCGTTTTATGGATTAAACTTGGCCAGATCAATGGGGAAATTACTGAATGAGAATGTACATTTGTATGCAATGATTTCCAACTGTTTAGTTTACAATTCCCTTAGACGCTAAGACATACCTTTATAATACAATGGGACTTCGTCATTGACGGTACGTATTTTTTTTTTCATTTCCATCCTTCGAGTCAGCAGATCTGTGTCTTTGTTCGTTTTGATTTGTTTCTTTATAAAATACGAAGACATTTCATTTAATTGGATTGTAAAACAATGACAACTTTTCTTAATCATTTAATAAAAAATAAAAATGAAAGTAAAAATTTTTGGCATATTGTCATTTCTCTAAATTTACTTTTTTTGCAGAGTTTCGATAGCAATAACATTCAGGTAATAAAAAGAAATCGAAAATTTATGAGATCTCGATTATCCGTTTTTTTTTATTAACCGTCAGGCTACTGGTTCCATCTCTGACGGATAATCGAGATTTCACTCTATCAACAAAATATTCTGTAAATACTCGTATGTAGCTGCATATTTAAAAAAGAAAAAATATATGAGGAGAACTTATACCGTATATCTACCATGAAAAAAAATACGCATACAATTGAATTGTTACAATAATTTATAAATTTGTAGGTTTTCAAGCAAGGAGAGCTAGATAAAACATGGATTTATTATTGTATTTACTAGGGTACTGACACATTTTTTAGGCTCTAATATTTTTAATTTCATTCATAACCATATGTCTGAAACTTCGGCTACACAGCGTCCCCTCGTTTAGGAATCTATGGTAAATGTAGAGATGTAGATTTGTTTGTTAGGGGTGATCGATGCACCTCGACCTTTATTTAGATTTATTGTGCCACCCTTTCTTACTTCTATCTTCATGGAGTCGCTCCATTATTTAGAGTACCTCCTCAAGTCCAGTTTCTTTTAGGAATTTTAGGATTTTGAGTGGATTTAGGGACGGGCGGTTCCTCTCGGTCAGGCAGTAGTTTCCCAGATAATCTCTCCTTTTGTGGATGAGGAGATGTATTGGGGTTTTTTCTGTTTCTTTACAGAACCTGCACGTACCGCTTTCTTTCAGTCTCAGTTTCCTCAGGTGTACCTTCAGCCTACAATGGCCTGCACTCTGAGTCTGTTTTTACTAACTCTTATACTAGCCTCGTACCTCTTTCGGTTGTTGTTCCCGAGTAGTACTTTGGATTGCCTTAGTTTAGGAAGTTCTTAGCTTAAGAGTAATACTTTGGATTGCCTTAGGTTAGGAATCGATGGTATAGAATAGACTCACTATATTTACATAATTACTGCATGTTAGGATTGAGCTGATATATGGTTGAAATTCAACTCGCATTTTTGAATACATGTGGTTGAAAGATCGAGTTGAAAACTAGTCGAAATGTAGTTCAAATGACAGCAGAATGACATAACCTCTTTTTGGTTTTTTCCGAATTTCTTTATATTTTTCCATCGACATTTTTCAAACAATTTTAATCCTGCATTACACTTAATGTTAATAAATCAAGATTTTCTTCATCTCCCACACGTTCCATTTTTCCATTATTATAAAAATACACAAAACTAACCCCAAATAAATCATACGAAAATGACGTAGTTTGTGTTCTAAAAATGACAAATGCCAACTCAACTCGCCATTTTAACTCAATCCAGTAAAAAAAGTAGAATCGAGTTAACTAAGTTTCTACTCAACTCGCGTTTATATGATAATTAAACCCGGGTTGAACCTGGTTTCAACTTTTCATGTAAACGTGGTTGTTTTTAATTTGTGTACCTATATTGATATCGGTAGTTCTGGTAGATTGGTTATTCACCTCCTAAACACTACAATTAATATTATCAACAAACAAAAATGATTTTAATAAAAAAAATTTTATTGTTCAGCCCTGGCAAAAAATCTGTTCAACAAAATATTGATTATGCTTGCAGTTGTAATAAAAAACATTTTAATGGTTTCAGAAATGGTAGTTCATATGTTTAAATGTATAGAACTTTATAATTGTTTGTTTTGTGATTTTATAGGTTTGTTGATGACTATTTGACATAAATAATCATGAAATCATTTGTTTAATTTAAAGAGAGTTTCCAATTTTGTGTTAATTAATTATTTTGTTATAAATACTCATTAATTTTTGAATAAAAAAAAAATGAAAATAAATCATGTTGTACGAATGTAATAAATTTTATGTTTCGCTAACTATACAAATCCAATAGTTTGTTTAAGTAGAAATGCCATCACAGGTAATTTCGGGTGGTCTGTGACTTCAGGGATCAAGAGATTGATGTACTCTATACTCATCAAACTTATAAATTCATAGTGATTTTTAAATCATTACAAAAATGAATAATGAAACTCGTAATGAACTTACAGCAATGTTCGCTTCTGTTCGTAAATACATAATAATTAATGGCAACATTAAGAAAAAACACTAAGCCCGAACAATTCGGCAAATACATTCAAAAATGCTCTGAAGTGGTTTTGACTGCCTTTTTTGTTTAATTTTTTTTTTTTTTTCAAAATAACCTTGAATTTTCGACAAGTAATCAGACTTTATATTTTGGGTTTTTTTGAACACTGACACTAGAATAGAACCAAGAACTATTAAAGGAACACATGGTTTAATATTTACATATTTATATTGTTAGGATATCTCTATCGATCATTAATTTTTTCCTAGTATTTGTCTGATTTATTTAAGAGAAACGTTAAGATGCTAGATTTAGAGTTTTTTCACGATTTTCTTAATTTATTACTGTATACACATTATGTAGTTACCTACTTACAATAAAAAAATCTGTTTCTATCCTATAGATATCTATCCACTCAAGTGATACGACAGCCATTAGAATGCAAACCGATTAAAAATATTTTAATAGCAAATCGTGGTGAAATTGCTTGTCGTGTAGTTAAAACAGCCCGTCGACTTGGTATTCGTACAGTGGCTGTATATTCTGATGCCGATGAGAAATCACTGCATGTAAAAATGGTACAGATTTCAATAAGTAATTCTTTATTTTTGTAACTAAAAATTAAAGTTCCATATAGGCCGATGAGGCTCATCATATTGGTCCAGCATCATCACAGCAATCATATTTGCGTGGTGATAAAATTATCGAAATTGCTAAACGATCGAATTGTCAGGCTATACATCCGGGCTATGGATTTTTGTCGGAAAGTGTTGAATTTGCTGAACTTTGTCAACAGAGAGATGTCATCTTTATGGGTCCACCAGCATCGGCAATACGTGATATGGGCATTAAAAGTACATCTAAGGCCATTATGGCAGCGGCCGGTGTGCCAATAATAAATGGTTACCATGACAGTGATCAGTCGGACGGGACACTTATAAGAGAAGCAGAAAAAATTGGATTTCCGTTAATGATTAAGGCTGTTCGAGGTGGTGGCGGTAAAGGAATGCGAATTGCCGAAACAGCTAATGATTTTCTGAATGCTCTGCAGTCAGCACGAACAGAATCCGAAAAAGCATTTGGAGACAGTTCTGTTCTATTGGAACGTTACGTTCGATCACCAAGACACGTTGAAGTGCAAATATTTGCGGATCATTTTGGTGATGCTGTCTATCTGTTTGAAAGAGATTGTTCGGTACAACGACGACATCAAAAAGTGATCGAAGAAGCACCGGCTCCGGGTTTGTCTGAAGAATTACGAACGGAATTAGGTTTAGCGGCTGTACGTGCAGCTAAAGCAGTTGGATATGTTGGTGCTGGCACAGTCGAATTTATATTGGACAAAGAAGATTTATCATTTCATTTTATGGAAATGAATACAAGACTTCAGGTTGAACATCCGATTACGGAAATGATAACCGGATTGGATTTGGTGGAATGGCAAATTCGTGTAGCGTCTGGAGAACCATTACCGGCTACACAATCGGAGATAAAACGAAACGGGCATTCATTTGAAGCACGTATTTATGCTGAAGATCCAAGGTATCTATTATGTCAAACATTATCAGTACATATAGTAACATACAGATTTTATTCTTTAGAGGAGGATTTCTTCCTGGAGCTGGTCCACTTCATCATCTATCAACACCTATACCGAATGAAATGGTACGTGTTGAAACTGGTGTACGTCAAGGAGACGAAGTGTCCGTTCACTATGATCCAATGATAGCCAAATTAGTTGTATGGGGTAAGAATAGAACTCAGGCATTGGATAGTTTGGTGGCAAGACTTGCTGACTATCACGTATGTATATATGTAATTAGTATGAGACTTAAACATTCTTAAATGTGTTCTTTTTTCGTTTAAAGATAACTGGTCTTGAGACAAATGTGAATTTTCTTATTGCTTTAGCCAGTCATCCTTCATTTAGAGCTGGCGATGTCCATACTGGATTCATTCCGCAACATTTCGATACATTATTTCCTGCGTTGTCTATCAGCGATACAGTTCTATGTCAGGCAGCTGTTGCTTTATTGACAAACGATTACAATGCCATACAGTTGAATGCTAATGCATCTGGTGATTCGTCAAATACATTTGCAATAGAGAGCGGTCTTCGGTTAAATCATATTGCTGTTCGAAAGTTTCAGTTGAAATTCAACGAAAAAGGTTAGTTCAAAAATTTGAATTTGAAATTTTCAAGCTCCGCTATGATGTTCTATTTCTAGAGTACACAGTGGCGGCTAAAAATATTGACGGTACATATATGATAAAGATAAACGACGGTAAATGGAAGCAAATTACAACAACACAAACACAACATCCAGAACGGTATCAAATCTCATGTAATATTGATGGTGTTTTCACGAATTTCAGTGCCGTTATAGCACCAGATCAAGTGGCCATTTTTAATGAAGTAAAGTTCCTTACAATTAATTATCTGCTACCCGAATATAAATCACATTTCTTTAAAGAGTGGCAAAACTGAATTGCATTTAGTTCAACCAAAGTTTTTAAGCCAACAAGGCGAATCCACCGAGGCATCTGGATCAAAAGTAGTATCACCAATGCCAGGCGTGGTTGATAAAATGCTGGTCAAACCGGGTGATCATGTTCAACAAGGTGATGCCGTTGCTGTTATTATTGCTATGAAAATGGAACATGTTCTTAAAGCTCCTCGAAATGGTGTTATAAAATCAGTGGGTGGAAAACCTGGCAATAATATAGCAAAGGGAGCAGCTGTTGTGACATTTGAGGAAGAGGTGTAAGAAAAATGGCATTTATTATCATTTTATGTTCCTAAGTTGTTGTGGTTTTTTTTAAATTTATAGTTAAAAAAGACTGTCAGTCAAAAATCAAATGTTGTTCATTTGAAACTTTAATCGCAACATTTGTTACACTCATTTTCTACCTCTTTTACTAGCATAACCTTTCTTTTGCGATTTCTGTGGTCCTTTCATTCGTTTTCTTGCTCCAGAAAATTGCTCGGTATCATCATCAATACCACCATCTTCGCCGCCTTTGCCTCGTTTATTTCGCATACTTTTTCGATCATCAATACCTTGAAGTTCCAATTTTGCTACACGGCCAGCTTCACTTACACGTTCCTGTAATGCCATTACTTCGTCGGACTCACACTTGAAGAGTGGTAATTTTTGACCCAGTAAAAATTCAATTCGTTGATACAATTCAATGTCGTATTGTGTGACAAATGTGATGGCTTTACCGGAACGGCCAGCTCGTGCTGTTCGGCCAACACGATGTATATAGTCTTTGCTATGGGTGGGAATATCAAAATTTAACACAACATCAACATGGGGAATGTCCAGACCTCTAGGAAAAAAATGTACCAAAAATGTATCATTTGTCAAAGGATTGTTCACACAAAATCTTACCTTGAAGCAACATCGGTTGATATCAAAATCGATCGATTCTTTGCTTTAAATTTATTTAATGATGCTAAACGTTTATTTTGCGACATCTGTCCATGCAATGGAACTGCAGCCATTCCAAGTGCCCGCAACATTAGAGCCGTTCGAACTGTATTATTGCATGTACTGCAAAATATCATAAAACTATTTCCGGCCAATTCATTTAGTATGTGAACCAAATACACATCCTTGTACTTAACGGGATGGAATACATAGTACTGTTGAAGTTTTTCGACCGTTTGAAATCGATTTGAAACCTCCACCTTAACCGGCTCTTTTAAAGAGGCACGCTGTAGTTTTTTCACTTTTTTCGTCATAGTCGCACTGAACAAAAATGTTCGACGTTCTCGTGGTATTACCTTTAGTATTTTGTCCAATTCAACTTCAAAATCCATATTAAGAATGCGGTCAGCTTCATCCATAACTAAATATTTTATGGCTTTAAGATTAAATCCTTTTGTATTCTCCAAATGATCAACCAAACGTCCAGGCGTGGCAATAAGTATGTGTGGTTTCTTGGCAAGCTGCAGAGCCTGTGACACCATATCCATTCCACCAACAATAACGACACATTTTACACCAATGGAACTGCCTATTAGTACGAAATGCCAAATGGTATTCATTCAATTTACAACCGGGAATTTTGACGATCACATTTACCTAATGCTTCGAATTGTTCACCTATTTGAAAGGCCAATTCACGTGTAGGTGTAAGAACTAGAGCAAAATATCTTTGTGGATTCTCAAGCAATGCTTGCAATATAGGCAATGCAAATGCGCCCGTTTTGCCTGAACCTGTTTCAGCCAATCCAATGATGTCGTTACCTTGCAGTGCTACTGGTATTGCCTCTTTTTGAATTTTACTCGGATTTTTCCATTTTAATTCTGTGCATGCCTCACATAATGTGTCGACTAGCCCCTGAAATAAAAATATTTTTTTGAGGATATGGAATTCTACTGAATTAAACTAACCAAATCTTTCCAAGTAACTACTTTTTCATCGGAACTAATTTCATTATTAGTTGCTAGCGGTTCTTCATTGTCTGAATTATCATTTTCACTATTATTACTTTCGAATTTGCAATCTTCTTCACTGTTTTCTGAATTTGAAGACATCTTTTGGCAGAATTACAAAAAAATTAGTCCCTCGTGTTTATTTCATTCCAAAATGTCAAATTCAAATGAATTGTCAAATTAATCGTATTGCGAGCTTAATGACAGTGTTTAATGCCCACAGCGTTTTATTCCGCGAAATTTAATTTTTCAAGTGTTTATCCTATGTTTCGTGTTTAATTTAACTCCATGTGCACAAGATGTGGCCAATCTGTTATTATACACCATCTGTAATTGTTGGCACCTCTAATTTACCCTATTTTAAAAAAAACTAAAACTTTTTCGACAATATTATGAAAGCTTTTCATTAATGTACAGTACCATCTAGCTAATAATAGAAAAAGTGTTTACAAGACACTTTTTCAATAAGAATTTCAAATGTGATGCGGAAGTTCAATATTTTTCGGATTCGGTGATACCCGGGGATACTCAAAACTTTTGTTAAGTTACAATTTACAAAACATCAGTCGTGAAAAAAATGCATTCCTTTTAATTTTGATATAATAAAAACAGTATGACAAATACGATTTTTCGACTCGAATGTTTAAATTTTCCGTTTCGGCTGAAAACGAGACAACCATAGGAGAGAATAAAAAGCTTCTTGAGTGGAACATTTGAAGGCTTCAGTGAAAATTGATTTTAGGTGAAGATCGTACTAATGACTCCTTCATTTAAAGGAAACACTGATATGGTGTAAATTCTTGTTAATCAATTACATTATACATATTAACATGTTATTTTCCATTATTACTGTTTCTGCCAGCATCTTCCATATATTCGCCAGATCCAGAACCTCGATCGGTCCTGTTAGCGCTGCAGTCTGCAGAAATTTTTAAACTTAGGATATCTTAGGATTCGAAGCGAAGACATTTTAGAAAAATGATTTCAACTTTATATTTTACATTTTAAATTTTATTTATATAATATATGCAACAGAACCGTTCATTTCATATTTAACGTTTGTCCAGTAATGAATGTTTATACCCGTATGATGTTAATCAAAGGGTATTATAACTTTGGTACGGAGTTTGTAACGCCCCTTAATATTTATCGCTGAAAAAAAATTTGAACACCATTGTCTTTCTCGTGAAATTCTAAGTTGAAATATGCATGTCCGTCCGTCCGTTTGTCCGTCGGTCCGTCCGTCTGTCAGTCTCTCCGTGATGAAGATGCCGGCCAAACGGTTGAAAATAGAAATTATAAGAATTTTGACAATTTATTATGTAGCCCTAAGATCTCTATTTTTGTTGAAGCAAATTTGGACAACAAATAGGGGAGGCTGTGGTACAGTGTGCACCTAATTTTGATATAAACCATTCATTTACTCGAAAGATAGTCGAAATGTAGAAAAAATAAAAAATTCTTTACTGGTTTTCTTTAATTTCCGATAATACACAGTGTAAATTAAGAAGGGATCTTTGAAATTTAGAATCTTAGTCTTAGAATCTACGATTGTTATAAGGTGTATTGTTATTAGGAATAAGTGGGAGAATTTAATAAGTCACTGCCGAAGGATGAGTTTTGGTAAAAATAATATTGAAACAATCCACCTACATACATACATAAAATACTCCTATAAGATGTCGTAAAGTGCTAATAGAAATGTTTACCAACAATTGTATCGTAAATGATATTCATTAAATTTCTGTAACTACGAGTATTTAAATTCGTGAGCGATTACTTAGCGTGGTCTCTGTGGCTACACAAAATATGCAAACGACCGTGCAATCATTATTATTATATATTATTATTATTATTATGTATTTGTGTTGTGTATTTTCGAACAACACCCGCCTTCAAATAAAAAAAAAATAAAAAAAACTTTCCTCAAACACAAAACCTACATAAAATAGAGGTGTTGTAAATGAGGTAGTTAACAATTTATTGATCATGCTTTGACTTCCAATGATTTATCATCCACATAATTCCCTCTGAGCAATTTGATTTCATCAAAAATTTATGGTTATGGATTTCTACTTTATTCTGTACCACTCTCTTGGTTTAATATTATAGGAAAAGAATGCCTGAGAACGCAGTGACTCATGAATTAGTTTTTAATAGACAATTAAAGCATTTTTTTTTCGGACCTTTTTGTTTAGCGCCAGCATATCATATATACATACGTATATACACTGACCGAAATAAATATTACGTCACTTATAAAAATACTTATCTGAGCAACAAATTTAAATTTAGAATAAAATTTTTTTTATAATATATTTTAGAATTTAATATTTAAAGGAATTTATAAAATAAGATTTTATAACAGTCAATTAATTAAAATTCATTATTCATGCGAAATAAATATAACGCCACTCTGAAAAAAACAATAAAAATTATATACAATAAAAAAATATTACATTTAATAATGTGTATGTGATCCTTTTCGTTCTATAAATTCAATTAGGCACTTTGGCATGCTTTCGACTAGGTTTTTAGGTTTTTCTGGCTTAAATCTCTCCAAACACGTTTAATTACAAATTTTACTTCGTTAATCATTTGAAACTGTCGTCCGTTGACGAAAACCTGTCTCAAAAGTATTCCCCATAAAACTTATATAGGTTTTAAGTCTGGACTCATAGTTGGCCATTCCAAAACGCAAACATTTCTTTCGGCAAACCAGGTTTTTAGAAGCATGAATTGCTGTGTTGTCTCAGTGAAAAATCTTCTACATATGGCAATAAAGCATTTTTCAATAATTCGCAATACATGCTCGAGTTCATTTTTGTTGTTACCCAGGATATTGTGTATTAAATGTAATATTTTTATGTAAAATCTGTTTATTGTATTAAAAAATCTTATTTTATGAATTCTTATTATTTAGTTCCTTTAAATATTAAATTCTAAAATATATTATAAAAAAATTTAAATCTATTGCTCAGATAAGTATTTTTATAAGTGGTGGTATAATTATTTCGGTCAGTATATATCTTGGTAGTGTATATATCGTTAAATCTATGCTGTTTTTAAGATATATTATATAAGATGCCATCGTGTAAATCGGTACAGTACCAACATGTTTATTATGAGTACCTATATAGATGAGTAATGCGCAGATAGATTTTTGATGGGTTTCAATTTAAATACCTTTTATCTAAGGAATTTAACGATTTCCGTTTAACGTGTGCCTATCCAAAAACAAAACAAAAAAATAAAATTTCCAATTTAATATTCCATCTAAAAATGTTGGTATCGTTTTAACGGTACAGAAGTGATACTATATAGAGAATGTGGAAGGTGCCTCTGCCTATACATAATATCAAAATGATCTAAAGTAATAATTATCCAATTAGTTGTGTAAGTGATGTTTAAAAATTATTACCTCTTATTCTGATTAACGTAGAATTTAGAATTTAGCTCTTTTTTAGGAATTTCTAAGATATCATATATGATTCAAGATATTGGAATGTTCTCCTTGTTTTTATACACTAAGTGGTAAATAATTTTTTGTCTCAGTCGTTGTTGCATTAATTATTAAAAGGTTTTGCATGGAGTGATCACCCCCCCCCTCTTCCTTATTTTAAGTCACTACATTTATTTGTTTAGATTAGATTAAATATGCAAGCGTTTTGTCCTTATAGTCCCATAACATCGCGATTTTTAAAGATCTATTGTACTGTACCTCTGGTATGATCCTATATATTAAAGTCTGCTGCTGGCTAGTGCTTGACATTCACAAAAAATGTGTTTCGCAGTCTCATCTTCAATGTTGCATAATCTACATGTGTCGTCTATCTGTAGAGTGTAGATTATTCGTAGTCTGAGTTGTAGATCTTTGTTAACCCTACAGTTGACCAGTGAGGAATCCCGTCACTAAGCGAGTTTGGTTTCTTTTAAAGTTGAGTATTTTTTTTTAGTCAATTTTGTTACAATAGTTTAGGAGAATTTTTTTTGCAGTTTTCTCCATTTTCTTGTGCATAAGCCATTTGTTGAGTCTAGTCTTTACTGTGGATTAATTTGTTTATTATCATTGGTTTAATTAAAGGTAGAATTCATTAAGTCAAAAAACAATTAAATTACGCCTAACAGCCTTTAAAATATCTGGTTGCGACCTGTGTGAGTTGTTGACAATATAAAGTTGGCATTATAATGAATTAATTTAGTATATGTAAAAACCTAAAAATTCCAAAATGTACTTAGTGAATTCTGGCTGTAAACCAACGATATTTATTTATTTAGTCAAATTTTTAGAAAATATTTAAGAAAATGCATTTAAAATTAATGCGTAATTATCTAATTGCCATCTGAAATATAAATTAAACTGAATTAAATTGTATTTTGAAAATTGTCAACAATACAAGAAGAGAAAAAAGAAAAAAATTACAAGAACTGTAACTGTGAATAATCACAACAATTAGAGTCAATGAA
Organism: Platyura marginata; assembly: GCA_026745375.1. Lineage (NCBI taxonomy): Eukaryota > Metazoa > Arthropoda > Insecta > Diptera > Keroplatidae > Platyura > Platyura marginata. The sequence goes on from JANSTT010017341.1 coordinate 14,613, forward strand.
CTTATCTATAACTGCGCAAGATGAAGAAGCAAACGAATATTTTTATATTGATTAATAAGAATCAACAGTTCTCAAAAAAAAAAAAAAAAAAAATCTGTTCCGTTGATGATCTAACAAAAGAGTCATGTCTTCAAATAGATAAAATTCTTATATGTAGGTATGTATGAACCAATGTGTGTATGTATGTATGTATGTATGATTGTATGTGCAGCGGAAAAAGCGGTAATTTGGTAATTTTCTAAACAAAAACAGCATACGTTAAAGGTGTCTTAATAAAAATTCTTAAATTAAATGAGTCGCATCGCATATATATATATATTATATGCAGATGTAGAAACAATAATCTCTTTTATTGCTAGAAGTCTATTTTTGAGGTCAAGCACACAGCATCGTTTCATGTTTTCATTTAATTCATTTGTAATTAATAAAATTTCACGTTCACATAGTTAATTTCTCGCATTTCCCACTTTTCAGTAGATCTTGCATCGATAAGACTTTAACTTAACACACCATAAGCAATCCAAAGCAAAGAAAAATAATAAGAAGAAAAAAATTACATTTTATGTAATTTGCGTATATTCTTTGGGCACACATTGGTTTCCTTTCCTCTGTTTCTTTCCATAATAATATTATTGTGTATATAGAAAGCAAAATAATCCGTCGCATTGTTTATGAGAGTTGGTATATACTTACGGTAGAGATTACCAGCCCGAGAATTTATCATTTACAATGTCAACATGTCTTTGCTGATTTTATGCTTTATTTTACATACACTGTAAAAATGAAATGTTAAACTTTTGTTTTTAGAAATAAAGATATGGCATCCAACTACTCTTTGCCTAACTTAATCAGACATTTGCTCTAATTAAGTTAATTTATATATGTATATATGTTGTGACATAAAATCTGTCCGTTTCCGTCTTCAGGTATTTTCCGTTATACACGGGTTGCTTTGAATGGAAAAATCAACAATTCAAAAAAAAAGTTCCGTTTAATGCAGGTTTCCGTCTTTTACAGTTTTCGTCTTAGGCAGGTTTGACTGTACAATGATATCAAATTTAATTGACACTGAAAATGTAATATCCCTGTTTCCCTGGCTCCAAAGACACTAATTCGGTTTAAATATTGTATAGTTATCAGTGCGAGCGTCCGTTCGTAAACTCTCTCAATCTACTTCGTTTTTCCTCCTAGATCGCCTCGACCGGCGTTGTACTCTTGGCTCATCGAACTCAAGTTTAGCGATGGATGATGGAAGGATATTTTAATTGGAATTTACACAACGATTTAGCTTTAGATTTAAAGATTTAATACATACATTATAAATATAATTGAACGTTGATTGATTGATTCTGATAGGAGTGTGATTTTTTATGAATCACCTACACTGCGGCCTTTACTTAGACCTATTGTATAGTACTTCAGATACATTTCTTTCAATTGATCTAATGATCTCTTTTTTTTGTGGGAAAATATAGCACTTTACGGAATTGAACGTTACAAAGATGGACGAACACAGAACATTATTACTATAAGCTGACGAAATATATTTCTTGTCCAAGGAGACATTTCACCTTAAATACCTATCGACAAATATTTAAAATTCGCAAATCTAACTGCTTAAAATTTGCGTATGACTATAGCTGCATTTTATTGAACAAATTTGAATTTGTAACAATTTTTAGATATTTTAAACAAAACCTGTCTAAATGCAGCTCAAATTTAGCTTCTCTACGTCATAAAAATCAAATAGGAACTCTGTAGCTCCGCCGCTATATTCTTTTGATTAGGCCCTCTTTGTACTATGTGCGTACGTATAATATAAACAGAAGCATCCATATCCATACAAATAAGTTTACGATCTAGGGGTAGTTACGGAAGTTGAAACAAGTAACTCTGCTGTAATTTCTGTATAATTTCCATTAATTCGGTGTAATTTCTTGGAATAATATTTGGCCGAGTAATTGGCATCTGTCATATACATAAGAATAGAGATGCAGCAGGGATATGGTGGGAAGGGATTAAGAAAGTTACTGCCCCTGTTTTTGCATTATTGCTACAGCGAGCATCGTTCGTTTTTACAGTGTACACATAAATACAATTTAATGGTAATAATATAGTCTATGTAAGATTTGATAGTGCACTTGCATTACCATACTATGATGCATATTTTATCGAGAGCGATCTATTTGTATAGTCACACCAAAACATCAGAGAGTCTCTTTAGATTGTATTGTAGGTACGTGGTTTTTTGTTTGTTTGTTCCTTATTGATGTTCACAGATAAATAATTCGTTGGTGCTATGTACTCTGCTAATTATTGGTGTGCTAAGACGATAATTTTAAATAACTCGAATCTGATGTGTTTAAGTACTATGTTTTATGTAGACCTAATCGCCGCTAAGATCGGATGAATAATTTTCTAATGCATTAACAGATAATAAATAACAATTATTTGCGATGAGTATTTTCAATTTAATTCATGTTGTAAATATATACTTAGGTAGGTAGGTAGTACATATATTTGAATACCTATGTAAGCATACATAGTCTAATATTATATATTATATTATCGCAGGTATCAAGTTAGTAATACTGATTTTATACATATGTTTGTATGAATCATTGGCGTACACAAGGGATGTTCTAGTCGTTCACAGAACACCCTGTTAAATACGGCCAATTTGCCTTTAATTATTTTTAAAAAATAAAGAGACCATAAATTCCTAAAAATTGCCAATTTTGCTGCTGCACAATAAAAGTTTCGAAAAATTCTACATAAAAACAAAGAATATATATAATATAGAATACTCACTTCATGTAAAAAAATGGACCACAACATTGCATTATTTTTTCAAT
>JANSTT010017342.1:0-17463 GCA_026745375.1 Platyura marginata
TCTTTACATGGTTTGCTATAGAAAATCATAATTCACTTTGCGTCGTTTCAATTTGCGTCGCGTTTTTTTGGAACGTAACCACGACGCCTCACTTTGCGTGTATAATTAAAAGTATATAATTGTTTTAATCGATGCATATTGTTGATCAATTATTAATAAATTAGATAAAGAATTATCTACCATGACATTTCCATTTGCATTTATTACATTAATACATTAATACACGATAGATACGTTTCAGGAAAAACCATGACAAAAAAAAAACCAAAAAAAACCGTGAAAAAAAGACATGGAGTATATATATATAAATAGGGGATATCTACATGCATTTATTTAAGGGAATAAACCCGATTGAATCCTAGTTGAATATGTAATGATCTGTTTTTCGCAGTATAATCCTGTTTTTTGGACTCCAAATATGGATACTGCTTTTTTCCTCAAAATACTGCGTAAAAAATATATCAAAATTTATCAAAATTTTTTAGAAATTTAATTCTGTCAATGGCAATGCAAAACGTCAGACAGAACATTAACAACATGCTTTCGATTGTTATTTAAAAATGATGTGATGAAAGTGCACAAAATGCAGAGGTACTTTTTTCATTGGGTCTGGTGGTAACGCAGATAAGGAAAACGAGTCAAATGATGTAACTGAATTGCCCGGTTTTTAATTTTTTCGTTAATTTTCATTCTTTTCTTCTTTTTTTAATTTTTTTTGTGATACGAGCATTATCGATATAGTAACACACTTAACATTTGGAATATTAAATCATTTGTTGAAAATGTGCTATGTATCATTGTGTTATAAAAACATATTTATAAAATGTAATTCATTGTTCAATTTTTGTACAAAACATAAAATACCACAGCCCATACATTATTCTTAAATTCTTTTAATTTACCCAACTTATAACCGCATATTCATTTGAAAATTCTTTTTAAAACTAAAAATAAAGATAAATTACTTAATGGAATATAATATATCTTACAAGAAAATTTATCTAATTAAAATACATATTATCTTAATTATTTATTTTTGTATTTATTTCTTTTAGGCTAAACTCATGGAAAATTCACATGCTTGGTTGGGTGCGTCAACATCAGCTTCGATAGCTGGTAAGTCTGGTAAATAACTTTTTTTTAATTATATAATATTACATAAACTATTTATGAAAATTTTTTTTTAAAAAAAACATAATTATATGAGGGTAAAAATAAAATCAGTTGTTATTCTGTATACAGAGAGTGTGTTGAAAATGAGGATCGAATTATAGTATCTAAATTAGTCAAAAAAAAAAAAAATTATGCAATTGATACTTTTTGAAAACATTTTCTTTTGCGGTCGCGTCATTTTGAACCTAAATAATTTTTAATAAAAAAACACTTTGAAAAAATTTTCAAAGGTCAATTATTTGGACAAAATCCCTGTTCACGTTATTAACTTGTTATTTTTTTGAATAACAGCCTATCGGTATGACATTAAACGTATGGCAATATGCAAATGTAAAGTAGAGATATTGAATATCCTTAAATAAAAAGGATCATTGTAAGTAGTTACTTCTTGTTGCTCAACTTGTGCGGTTGATAGGCATTTAATGCAAATACACTGAATTTGGGTATGACGGCGTGTTCGTAGATACCCGCCAAGAATATCTTGTCGGCCTGAATACGTCCTATAGTTTTCTATAAATTTTTTTCTCGTTTTAAAAAGTAATTTTTGTGGTTAGTTTTTTGATTCAATTTTCATTCGTAATTCTCTTCATTTAATATATTTCCAAAATGTTGGAAGGTTCGCATCTAATAAAACTGACTTATCCATGTCTTTTGTGCTCTAACAAAATTTTGACCGTAATTTATCTAAATATATTGGGTTTCCAGGTTCAGTTTCAGTTTAAATTTCAAAGTATAGCATTTAATAAAACGTTTCGTGACAGCTATCGGGTATGATTTTTGTTAACCTTTTCCTCTATTCTCTTCTATTATAGTAGCAATTATGTTTCTTTTAGAATTTTCATAAATTTAAAAAAAAAACAAATTATTTTATGCTTATACCAATAAAAATCGTACTGATACCTAAATACGAATGTTCAACGACAGATGGATGCACGATCATCACCTGGGGTAAATTGATAATTATGTATATAAAACGATTGAAATTTAAATTGGCGTATTTATTTATTGGTGCCATAACAACGCTTCTTAAATATTCTCTTTTTTATGAATATTATTGTACTAATATGAATGTTCAATTGTTCAACAACAAAAAAAGAAACACGATCACCACCTGGGGTAAATTGATAATTAATTAAAAAAAAAAACGATAGAAATTAAAATTAGCGTATTTCTGTATTGCTTCTATAACAACGCTTCTTAAATATTCTCTTTCCCAGAGGTTTCTACCCTCATTTCCAGTTTTTATTCAATATTTAATATGTACAGTAATCCCTCATCAACCGTTGGAAAGGAGTTTCTAGGCCATCCAGTTGTTAAGATTGTTGATGTTCAGAGCCAGCATTTATTGTTAAACTTTTTTTATCGTCCTCATTATTATCGTTACGCGAAACAGCAGTTTGTTCACACACTTGAGAAATAGTCACATTGGGAACATATAGATTGCATTTTTTGGTATTGAATAAAAAGAAAACCACCTTATCAAAACCTCGATTAACGAAAGATTACTGTACTCGTATGCCCATAATAACAAAATGTATATTATAGATCAATCGATGGCTATTGCTATACTAATTTCAAAATTTTAATTTTTGATTTTTAATTTCCTTGATTAAGACAAATAAATTGTTCAATTAAAGTAAATTATTTCTTTCCGTTTAAGTGACGTTACATACATATATATTCAAATATACATAGTTAAGAAATTTTAAAAAAGAACATTGTTATAAACATCACGACAACAACAAAATGACGATTATACATAATTTTTCTATTCGTATACCTATGTATGTTATATGTATTTATGTATAATTATAAAACATAACCTCAAAATATGCTGATTTATTTAAGATTTAACATGTTTTTTGTTTATTTTTAAAAAAGTTTTTAATCCGAATAGCAAACCTTTGTACATAAAAATACATACATAATTTGATATACATATTTAGGTATATGTACATACATATTGTACCTACATACATAAATTAAAAACGAAGTGACGAATAGGAAAATAAACTTCCTACTTACCAGTTTAAAGTCAGACAATATTATATCAGAGTATATAACGTTTTCATGGTAATTCATAATTAATAATAATAGAGAATATCAATTTAATATAATTTCCCGTGTACGTACTTATCGAGTTTGGTACATTAGTGTTTTGTTGTTTGTATGTTCAAATTTACATTATTAGGTACGTGTGCTCTAACTGAACGAATGTTCATTTATAAACGTCATTATAATTGTTCATAATTAATGTATATACAATTCATTAAAAGTGTATAGTCATCAGTCTTATATTATAATATAAATATATATATATATACTATATAGAAATAGATATACATTTTATATACGTATACTTATACCTCTATATAATATATAATAAAGATCAATAATTAATTAACAAAATATTAATTCATATTTGAATCACGAAAGGATGAATATTATATAGTAAAGTAAGTATGCCGTTACTATATAATTAAAAAAATATATATATATATATATTACAAATGGATATGTGTGTGTGTGTATGTAATTAATATTTTATATTTAATTAATATTGTCACAAAATGAAAGTCAATATAGAAATATGTATTTACTTTGTTATTATAACAGAAATTATTGATCAAATTCATTATTTATTACTTTAGGTCTTCGTTTATTTCTACTTTTATATTTATTTATATACGTATGTATTGTACATATAATATAAAACTCGTGCGGTAAGCATGACAAGTCGAAAAAATCGACTTTTTATGGAAGCTAATTTATTTTTTATAATTTTTTTTATCTTTTCTCCTTCTTTTTTTTTATCACAATTTATCGTACGTGTATCCCTTTTCTTCTTGACGTTAAATATAATTTAAAATTGCCTACTTTTATAAAATGGTCCGATAAATGACGTAAAATGTCATATTTGGGAAAGGGTCTCTACTTAAATACGTAATTAAGTTTTTCTAACTACATATTTTCTTTATTCTTCAATAAGACTATCGAATCATATGTCCATGGGGATATTTAGTCAAGCGACAACCTTTTATTCCCCAAGAAAATGTCGTTAAAATGTTTAATGTTAAAAATTTGAGTTTTTGATCTAGATGCGTCAAAATATTGCGTCCACCAACAAAGAGGACACTGCTTTCATGTATTATTTTCGGAAAATTTTCTTTTAAAATACCACCACAATATTAGAAATGGCAAGACAAAAAAGAGAAAAGTTTTCCTTAGCAAAAAGGAGAAAAATGTTCCTTTTTTTATATATATAATAGGTTTTCCCGAAATAAAAATGCCCCTTCTTTGAACATTTGTAATTTGTACCTCCATACCAACTCAATTTTTAATTTTCTTTTTAAAAACTACACATTTCCACTTATGTAAATACAAATCACTTCTAATTTAATACCGCATTAATCTTTTCAATTGGCTAAAATTAACCATTTTGACTAATAAAATGTATCTTTGTTTATTTTTTAAATCCAATTACCAACACAAAAACTAAAGCTAAGATCTTCGGGAAAACTTTAGTCACATAAAATAAAATATTGTAATAAAATTATTTTCGTTTTGACTACATATTCGTGGTTTTAAAAAGCTGCTTACAAATTGTCAAGCAAATTAATGAGATGAGAAATTTCAAAGCAGAAAAAATTATAATTTTAAAATGTATGCAATTACTTAATCTCTAAAACCTGATTTTTAAACAAAAATTAAAATATCTTAGTACTAGTTTTACCTTTATAAATGGTTGCCAAAAATAATCCTTAAGACGATTCCTATTCAGTCATCCAATTTCATAAAAATGTTAAAACACTTTACTTGTTCCTAAGTGGAAACAGTTCCAATTTGTATTAAGTTCGAACATTTTCAGTATTGTATCCTAAAAAACAATTGTATTATTTATAATAAAAGGTTAAATTACAGAAGTCCGATTATCTGACCTAAAAGCGCTACCGATATGAATAGCAGCAAGTCGTATAATTGTCAAATAATCGAAATTCTACTATATTCATTTTATTTTAATTGTAACCATTATAATTCAATATGTTTTTCTAATTTTTAGACAGTTATCAATATCAACTACAGTCAATGTGGCAAAAATGTTGGAACACAAATCAAAATCTCATACATCATCTGCGATTTCGTGAACGTGGTCCATTAAAATCATGGCGACCAGAAACTATGGCTGAAGCTATATTCAGTGTTTTAAAAGATGGACTCTCATTATCACAGGCAGCAAGAAAATATGACATACCATATCCAACATTTGTTCTATATGCTAATCGTGTTCATAATATGTTAGGACCATCAATTGATGGTGGAACCGATCTTCGGCCTAAGGGTAGAGGACGACCACAAAGAATATTATTAGGAATATGGCCAGATGAACATATAAAAGGTGTAATAAAGACTGTAGTATTTCGAGATGCTAAAGAATTCAAAGATGAGCAAATGCAATTCGGTTATGGAAGGCATTCGGTAAAATTGTACATTTATTTATTGATTATACGTTTATTGGCAAATTGATGTTTTTTTAGCCGGTATATCCTTTCCAAGAAGGTCAAATGGGCTTCCCAGGAAATCCCTGTACCAATGGACTTGGTTCACAGACTCCAGTATCTGGTACAGAATCCCTATCACCAGAAGCAGCTGCTGCAGTCGCTGCCGTTGTTGGACTTCGACAACAAATGCAAATGGCCGCGGCCGCTCAACATCATACCGATGGTAACTTTAATCTTCCCGCCCATTGCGCTAATATTCATACAAATAATGGCGGATCAGCTGGTAGCATTGCAATGCCAAAATTAGGATCGCCAGCAGCGTCTGGACAACTAGGAAATAGTGGTGGTACAAATGTACCAATACCTAGACTAGCATCACCAGCAATACCGGGTATGCCGAATAATTCTGCACATAATATGTCTGGAATGTCTGGATTACATATTATGCAAGGTATGTTATCAGGAGGTCCATCTAGTCAAATAACTCTATCGCCAACACAAGGCATCACAAGTTCTGGTAATAATACAATAAATAAATCGTCAATACATCAAAGCCATACAAGTTCGATGGCTCATCAAATAACATCATCCACAACAGTTAACAGCGGTTGTTTAAATATATCGAAAATTTCATCACCATCTAGTTCAGCGCATGATTTGCGTATACAGAGTCCCGAAGAAAATCAACTACATTCTTCATTAGACATACCATTAGAAAGTGGTGTTAATTTAGCTGTTGGTGTTAGCGGTATGGCATATAAACCAGCTCGAGGCTATTCACCGCCTCGTCCAGATCAATTATTTCAAGAGGACATAACAGATTTTGTAACCGCACAAAGAACGTGTCCGACCAGATTAAATAGTTTTAAGGAACCAGCTGGTGGCATCAAAATTGAGCCCATGACCGAATGTCGGGGCGAGTGAGATACGGCCCCATGTACAACAATATCAAATATATTAAATTCAGAATCATTCTATTCACCGTATCCAAACTATTAAATGTCCATTGATTAATATATTATTTTAATTATTTGTAAATTTAAAAACAAAAACAAAAAAAAACAAAAATAAACAAAAAATAGTTCACGTGTTATTTACGCAATGTGATATTTTAGTTGGTATTTATGAAGTACCAGCCTGAAAAAAAGTATAAATATAGTTTTTGATAAATAATGTAAATTAGAAAGTAATGAGTAAAAACCCAGTTTTACAGTTTAACCATAGAAAAATGACTCCAAATGTGTTACTGAATTTTTCTCTTTAACGAATTAATTTTTGAAATCAATAACTTGAACTATGCATTTATTTGATTCTACTATAGGTTTTATAATACAAAAATGCGTCCTAATAATTGTTTTATTGACCTGTAAAAATATGTACCATCGAAAATAAAAATGACAATTTTGACCAAGACTAATAAATAAGTGTAAACAGGATTTCAAACCTTTAAGGGCTAGATTTTTCGGTTGTCATAAAAATATTTTGTGAAGCATTTCTTCCATTTGGCAGATTTATTTGAATTTGTTTAAAATAAACACAAACCCACTAAAGCACCGAAAAATGAAAACTGCAATAAAGCAAGCTGACATAAAAATAATTGCGATACCCATAGCTGATATCTAAAGAATAAAACCAAATTCTTCGCAAGGAGAGATCGCGAATATCTTTTTTTTAATAGATTACCTGATAAATCAGTCGAGCCTCTGTTTATTTTGTAATAACTTCAACGGTGTATTTAATGGTGCCGATCGTACAATGATATTAAGCATGCCTCCAAAAATTTGGAGCACAATTCAATATCAGGACTAATCTAAGATTTTATACTATGCCCTATTGATTAAAATCTATTCAGACTTGGTGCCCACAGTAATTTATTGACACGATCAAGCAATGTAGACAAAACAGTTGTCTTGGCTGCACAAGCTACTAATTGATATGCAATATGAATTTATCATGGCATTATAACATAAGAAAAGCAGGAGCAGAATCAGACGAATTCAGAAAAAAGTTATCGCACCTGGAATGCTAAGTAATGTTTAAAATATCTTGCAAATTTTAATAAATCTGCAATTGAAAACTATCCGGATTAATTGTTTTATCAAATCTTAATAAATCTGCAATTGAAAACAATCCGGATTAATTGTTTTATCAAATCTTAATAAATTTGCAATTGAAAACAATCCGGATTAATTGTTTTGTCAATCCATAAATATATTGCTGCGAAATCTGTAAATAATGTATCCACACAAAAAAAGATCGATCCAAAGCTAAAATAATAACTGATAGCTGGTAGAACTAAGTGCAACAGAACCACGTGTAAACGATTCTAAATGTATACACTACTAGACAGAACAGTTAGTAGTTTTATTGATTGTATTTTATAAATGTGTCCTTCAAATTTTTAATATAATCCTTTTTTCAGTAAGTCAGTAAACCAATATTTTTACTTCGAGCTTCTTTAAGAATGAAATTAAAGTTAAATTATCATAACAAAATAATTAAATAAAGAACTTAAAAATAATTAGAGTTTTAGACTAATAAACTACCAAAAAGAAATAATAAATTTTGAAATTATAAAGTTACATTACCTATAATATGTATTTATATGGTGTTTGGTTGTTTTTTTTCTATGGTTTCACTTCTATATAAAAAATACGGTCATAACATAATAATTGACCACCTTCATTTCTGTTCTTTTCATCCATCATTATATTCTAATAGATTTGATTATAAGAATCATTTCATTTTAATATTATTATAAAGGATCTATGCGAAAATTATGTATGCAAAATTTAAATAAGTCAATATTCGAAATTAAGTTAAAAATTGATTTAAAGAAAAGAATATCTACATACATACACACACACACAAATTCAAATCCACCGCACAGAAAAAAACAATGAGGTGCGAAAAACTTTTTGGTGAAATTATACTTGAATGTTTTATTTAAAAAAAAAAAAAGCTTTATATTTTCAATTTTCAATAAAATTGCTGAAATAAGTTTAATTTTATAATATGAAAATCATAAAATTTTCAAATGTATACTTTAATTGTAATTATTTTTAGATGTTGACGTAATTTTACGATAATATCCGAAATATGTTTTGGATCTAATTTCTAATAGAATACAATACAAGGGAAATGCAACCGTTTATTATCCGCTTCTTCTGTGACCTGCCTATACTCCTAACTATTAGGCACTATCTCTGTTTCCGTTATAAATGGTGGGTAAGCTTTCGTCTAAATTTCTAAGTTCAAATAGCACCAAAATTGTTTTAAAATTCAGAGTAATTCATTGTTACAGTGAGTGTCAGCCTTGCAACATTAAAAACATAAAATCGCTTTATCAACCACGTATGCGACATCATAGTGCACAATCACACTTCCTTTTATACATCGCGGTCCTTGTAATATGCATGCGTACCAGGGCCAAGATAAGTAAATTAGGTAAAATTAAGATTCCTTCGGTGTTAATCCATTGAGCCTTAAAAAGGACGTGATTTCTTATTTGTTTTTATATCAAATCCTTCAAATTTCAGTCGTATCTACAGAAATTTTGGGTTTGATCCAAAATTATCCTACTGCCCTCCCTATAGAAATATTTCATACATTTCAAATGAGCACTTCAATTAGGTTTTTATAAAAAATGTAATTTTCTTACTTGTTGCTGGTATTCATTATGAATTCTTCTTTAAGTTTTATCTTTCACTAATCACATTTTCCAGTTTTCACTTTAATATGGCTTCTTTGGTTTTTTGTAGCGATAAAAACCACAAAACATTTATTAGGGAGCCACCTATTTTATTTTATTTTGATAACTGTAAAGTCAACCAATAAACGTTTTTCTCGCTCTAACATACTAATTATTTCCATGTATATGTCCTTCTCTAAATGTTCCAAATTTATATTAAACTTCATGCCTACTTTAATAAAAAAAAACCGTTACAAATACTTTTTGAACAAGTTTTCACTACAGATGGTGTAAAAGTTCACCAGAAACCCGTTTTTAATAATAATAAAATGATTGTCTTATGCATTTAATTTATGAAAGTAAATCATGTTTTCGAACAATAAATCTTACTTTCGAATGTTAGTGAATCCACTTTGTGTTTAATTAAACTCCATGTGCATCAAAATATGCAAATTCTATCAAAACGATAATAAACATAAATAAAAGACAATCCGAAAATCTCAAATTATTTACAAAATTCGTACATTTTTTAATTTTTCGAACAGACAAACTTTTTAACCGAAATCCCGTGGCCAATCTGTTATTATACAAATACACCATCTGTAGTTTTCATGAGGCAAAAAGTAACCATTATCACGAAAAATTGTTGAAGTCTGAACATTTTTTTAAAAATCGAGGGTTTAGAACCATAAAAATCGATGCAAAATAAAGGTACACTCTTCCTTTTTCCCAGATATGTATACATATCTATAGATTTTACTGTTTTCTTCATTCATTGCACACATTAAAAAAGGTTCCATCCAGTAACAAAATCCCCTTTTTTTGTGCCCTATGGTCGGCTCTGTGTCAGCCGGGAAGGAAAATTTAAACATTTGACTCGAAAAATCATATTTATTATACTGTTTTTTTACATCAAGTGTTTTCTACTTAAATTAAAAAAGTGCGCGTTTTTTTAAAAAAAAAAGTTTTAAATACGAAAATACGAAACGGCATAAAATATAATTATCATATTATGAAAAACTCAATTAAATAGCATTTTCACTTGTTACGATTGCTTTTATCTCTTTTTTTATTTATTTCACTATTATAAATTCATACAACATATCTGCAAGATATTTCTATCAAAAACTTGTAAAAGTTTAATAATTTAATAATCAAATTTATATTTATTTTTGGGTATTTCTCTATTCATCTATTGATACGAATAATGAAAGCAAAAATAATAAAGAAAAAGTAGTATAAAAGGATACAGCGAGTATTTTATTGAAAAAGAAAAAAAAAGTCATTGTAAATAAAAAATTATTATAAAAAATATGTTATAAATAAAGTTAAAAGAAAATTTCACTGTGAATATTAAAATGCTTACAGTAGAAAAAAACAATCCAAACTGTACGAAATGTTTTTTTTAAATAGCATTGTAAAGTCATTGTGCAATTTATTATTTATTTTTATTTTATTTTTTTTTATTTTTTAAGTGCAATAATAATTTTTATTTAAAATATGATATTTAACATTTTAATTAACAAAAAACCGACTTATTTGCGAAAAAAAAAAATTGTGAATAAAACTAAGTTTACTTCCATGAACTATAAAAACGTTTATAAATACAACATTTCAAAAAAAAGCCAACCATTCTTTGTGATTTTAAAGCGAAAATAGTTATTTAAGGTCTAAGTAAATATGTACAAAATGGTGTAGAGTATAGTTTTATATGCCTTCTACTGAAACAAATATAGGGCACAACCCTTATATATAGAATTTATTGTATAAAAATGTTTGGACATAAATTTTTGGAGAATTTATTAATAATTTGATTTTAACTTTATTTAAAAAAAAAAATAATAATAAAAAATGCTCTATATAGCAGATCGGTTTATGTAAATCTTTATAGTTTGGGTCGTGTCGTGTAGTTCCCTTAACCCAAATTATTAACACATATAATTTTTTTTTCTTTGTAAATACCCACGTTTTGTATGTACATATATTTGGAATTAAAAAAACAAATTAAATTTATAGAAAAACTTTAGAAAATTTGTAAATAATCAAAATTACTAATTTACGCATTATTGATTTAAACGAAAAATTAATAAATATATTTTGTCATATAATCCCAATCTATTTTCTATTCCTTAAAATACACACAAAACATTTTGGCCTATGTGTTCCAAAAATCAAGTAGAAATAAAAGTGCCTTTCACCCCCAAACTACCTCCACAAGTTACATAAACTGGTTTCGTGTACATTATGTAGGAAAAATAAGCAACAACAAAAAAAAATAAAACTCTCGGGGAGTAAATTAAAAAAAAAAATTGTTATTTAAAATATATAAAAAAATTAATGAAAAATGAAAAAAAAAAAAAACAAAATGTAAACGTAATTTTATTTTGTAATTTATATATTATTGCAAAATAAAGGGTTGTGTCTATCAAAAAAAAATGAAAAGTCGTAAGATAAATTTTCGCTATATTAAGAAACAATTGGAAAAATTAAATAATTTTTTATAAATATATTTTTTATCGATTAAGGTGAGAAAAGACTTGAAACATATTCTTGTCTTTATTTATAAAACAGACAAATACACACAAACACACATAAAGAAAAACCATAAATAATTATTATTTATATTATTATTCATTACGGTAAGTATTCAATGTTAGTCCAAGCAAAATTAACTCAAACTAAACAAAACAGAATAAAAAAAAAATAAAAATAATAAATTAATAAATTACAGTAAGCAAACAAAAATCTTAAATAGCGTGTATTTATTTAATAAAATAAATAATAGTTTTATTATATATGTAATTATATTCCAAACAAGCAACTCACTCAACAATTTAAAAACAAAACAAGAAAAAAAAAATAGAACAGACTATTGTGTAGAAAAGTAATTTTAAATATAATTTAATAAAAAAACAAAAATCCTAGATTTTGTAGCATTAAAACAAGAAAAAAAAAATAAAAACAAATCATAGAACAAATCGGGGTGAAGGATATATATTGCCCGCACAAAATATAATATTTAAAATATGCTAAAATACAACAACAAAGAAAAACCTTATCCTTTATGACTTCGTTAATTATTGTTTTGAAATATTTTTTCATTAAAAATCTATTATGTTATTTGAGATATTGTTTTGTGTTACACTATAATTATTTGAAATATAAAATTGGGTTCCAAACATTTGTCAGCAATTTTTTCAATTTTCTCATCCTAGGCGCCTGTTGCTACCATCGCTTAATCTAAAAATACCAAGCCAAACTCGTAAAAATTCTAACAATTTTAAAAATCTTATTAGCTCTTTATGCAGATATTATTAATATTATTATTGTCTAACAACATTTTCTATTTGGAGAAAACAACATGGTGAGACTGTACAAAGATGAAAGTTGACATTGGAACTGAATACTATAGTTTAAACGTAAGTTATTCTCGTCTCCTTTATTCAGTGTAGTGTTGATAATAGATTACTATAAATAAGGAGAGATTCTTCTTAAGAAGTAAGAAGTAAGAAGTAAGGATAGAGATAAAAAATATCATTGATAATATAATATATGTATATGAAGGTAAGTACTTGTGGTTCGTAAAGTATATTGGAATCGGTAATAAAAGACGTGCTTTCTTAATTAAATATCTTTACTCACTAATTTCAATATGTACATTTTCTTAATACTAATCTATTTTAAATTTATTAAAAGTCTAAAACTCTAAACTAAATAATAAACCATTCTTTATTGTTTTATTGCATAATGCTAAAATTTATTTTACAGAATTGATGTTTTGTTTTTTATTAATATAATATTTTATCAAATGATATTTTTGTTTTTAAAAAACTGTTTTCTTATGTAATTCGAGATACTTTATATTAAAAATTATATTTATAATGCAAAAAGTGTTTTAATTTAAATCACCAATGGAAATACCAATTTCATATCAAGCCGAACGTTAATAAGTGTAACTTTAAAATTGAGGTGGAAACTTAGTTTTACAGCGAATTAGAGTTCAGTGCATGGAATGTGTTCTTTACGTAGAAGCTAGCACTATATTTTTATGGTGGTGGAAAATGGAAGTAGAAATTATGAAATAAAAAAAGTAGAGTTCGTTTACTTGCGAGCTAGGTCACGTGACAATCCAGCTAACCGTAGAATATAAATAAAAGAAGCGTGAAAACAAAACAGGTGAAGCAGCTCTTGAATGCCTCACTTCCAAAAGTGCGGCAAAGCAGGAATGCGCAGTGCGCACTTTGGCCATTTTGATTGTTTTTTTAATTTTATTTTGGTTTGTACAAATAATAACGAAATTGGGGCTAAGACTTTTCAAAAATTTATTTAATTTCTTAAATTATTTGAAATTGAAATTTAATGTTACATATAGAGACTTTAGGCTTTAGGCTTTTTTTTAACATCATGTTTGTATTTTTATTTTATATTTTTACTTGAATATGTCAAAGAATTAAATGAATAAATGCATAATAGATTAGTATTAGTTAAAAAATTAATTTAAGTGAGCAACAATTTTGTTTTCTTAACCATTAAAAAGACAATATCTCTTCCGATTCCCCCTTAAGTTGACTAATATACTTTTTCTACACATATGTAAGTTACTCAATAATCAAAAAGCGACCTCACGGTGAAACAAAATCTCGCTTCCTATTACTGTATATTCAAAGAGCTAATCGAATTATTTGACATTTTGATGTTGGCATCACGGAAATTAAAAAAAAAAAAATTGTACAACGCCATTATTTTAAGAGCGATATAAAAAGGTGTATTTATCTATCGTAGAAATATTTTAGATATTGGTTCTCATTAATATTTAGTCATTTTAAATATTGCTTTTTATATAATATTGTTACACAAGAATTCATAATACGATGTCAACTGTATGTGAAAACGTTTTTACGTAGCTAAAATATTTGGTCTCACGATTTTTGAGTTCTTATAAAAAAAATTTTATAGTCGAATTTTGCAAGAATTTTTTATTTTTACTTTGTAAAATCTATTAAGTACATGTTGATGCTATATCTGTGATTCTAAATTGGTAAGTTTTTTGTCGATGTTTAAAATTTTTATAAATAATATTTATATAAAAATCAATTCGCCCCAAGCACGATATTACAAAGTATACTTTTATATATAGTTCCCTACCTCCCTATACCTACCTCTACCTAGCTACAACATCGCATTTCTGATTTATAATTTTGTTGTTTTTCATAGAGATAACACCTTGGTGTATCTTCGTAGACTTTGGCGATGTTTTGATTCTATATCTTTTTTTATTGCATTATTTTTTTGATTATTTTGATTTGAACCTTGTTGAATATGTATACATAATTTTAGATTTTGTACCAAGCGTGGATGTCTACTGCTTCCCTACATACAAAAAAAATCTTAAATTGCTGACCAAAATTATATTCTCATATTTTGGATGGCTGTATTGAATGGATCGAGTCTTACTTTGAATTTAAACTGTATATCACCTCCCATATACCTACATACTATGCGCACATTGAGTTATCATCATACAATTCAATTCATGTAGAAATTCCGTCACAAAGGAATTGCTTTATTATTCAGAAAAAAGAAATTAGTGATGGATTGAACTATAGTTTAGCGACTCCTACGAGGTACGGAAAAAGGGGTAGGGGATAGCGCTAAAAAATTATTGGAGATTATGGTAAGCTTAACCCTTACTCATTTTATTTAAGAGGGGAGCAACGTATCTATGGAAAATACATTCTAAAATATCTATAGATCTTCTACCTTCGGTGAATTTTCTCTGATTTATTGTCTTTCTTCCTTTCTAGTGGATGGAGAAAAATATATTGTCCACGTTAAGTGCTTACCGCTAATAAGTATATTGCTAAATATTTTGTGGAAGAAAACGTAGATTTCATAAAAAAAAATTGTGGAAGCACTTCAGGTTAAGGTTTTTAAAAAATATATTTTTAGTACATTGAACCTGAACCTCAAAGTCCAAACATTATTTCCTATATATTTTTTTTAACTTATATTTTTATTATTGCCAGGGTTTTCCACGGAGGGGGTAAACGTCATATTTGGTGGAGGTGAATATTTTCCTAAGTACTACCACTGCCTATGTATTCATTATTCTTGAATGAATAATTTTCGTGTTGATGCTATTTTTGTCACCCTTTTTCATGAAAATCCTCCTCCCTAAGAGAAAGACAGAAAGAGAGAGTAACCTCAACCCTTACCCACCCTGTATGCATAAATATGCATTTTTTGCGAAGATTTTGTCTCTTACATTAATTATTATGATCCAGTTTTGCCTCTTTTAGTGCTGTGCTATAGAAATAAACTGCAGAGAATTCACTAAATTGTCATGTATTGGGATTCTGGTTATACACCCTCACCCCATATTGAGGCACATTTAAACAAACAGGTAAAAGACTGCATATTTAAATAAATAATTAATTAAGTTTGGTTTTTTTTAAGGATGTTTCACTGCGAGAACTTTTGGAAGATGATGAAATATTGCAAGAATATAAATCACAAAATAAAAATCTCACTCAATTGTAATTATATTTTATCTGGATTTTTTTTTTTTTTGTAATGACATTTGTTATTTTTTTTTTTCTATTTTAGTTTTAACCGAACGGAAATAATTGAAGAATTAGTTGAACTAATAACAACTGAACCACCGATCGATGTTCCTGATGCAATACGTTTTAAACATTCAAATGTGGCTTGTGAAATTCTTACAGCTGATACACCGACGTTAATTGAACGGCTTGTCGAACAAGAATATATTCTGCAAAAATTATATGCCTTCTTAGAGCAAGAACCTCCATTAAATCCACTATTAAGTTCATTTTTTAGTAAAACATTTGGAATGTTAATTTTGAAAAAATCAGAGCAGGTTCGATATCCAATATAAGAGATTTGATATTGTATAAATCTAAGATAATTTATTTTAAGGACTGGTTTTCTTATCAATGTGTGTGTCTTCAAGTTTTAGAATTTATAAAAACTCGACATGGTTTTTTAGATTCAATTTATAAGCATATTGGAACTCCTGCCATAATGGATTTGTTATTTAATATAATAACAAATGTTAAAGGTTCTGATATAAAACAAGCGTTATTTGAGGTAGAATCAAACAAATTTTTATTATATTCTATTAAAAGATTCTAATAAATTGTTTTGAAACCAGTGGCTTAGGGAACAAGATTTAATATATCGATTGATTGCTATTCTTGGCAGCGACTGTGATTCTGAAAAACACAATAACATTGCCCAATTTATATGTGACTTAATTACTACAGGACGAACCGATAGACAGAATGAATTGCAGGAACGTGGAACAGTGGATGCAACCAAAAATGTCTCAAGTGATATTTTGATTAAGACATTAGAAGATGATAGTACTACAAAACATTTATTGAATATTATTTTGCTGACAACACCATCACGCGAAAGTAGTATTGTATCAGGGATTAAAATACTTTTGAAATTGCTGGAAAATCCAATTATGTAATTTAAAAAATTTAAATATTTTTAAAAAAACGTAAAATTCTAAAACAAAATTTTTCTCCTTCATTAACTTATTATAGTAATCAACCTGTGTCGGATACTGCTCTTCAATTTCTAATGGACGCTGAAGCTGAACACCATGAAAAGTTTGTCGCTAATATCTTGCAAATTATATCACCAAGAATTAAAGATTTTCATGTTTTATTAATGAATCCTCCACTGGTATATTAAATAATTTTTTAATTTAATGTTTAAAATTTATTAATTTTTATTTTCAATATTTAGAAACCTGACATTTTAACCACCGCAACACTTTTATCACCCCCTCTTGGCTTTACCAGATTGCAAATTTGTACTTTGTTTACAGTATTAATAGAAACAGAGAATCCTCTTATTATACAATCGTAAGTATATACATACTGTGGACTATTTTCGTAAATTTACGTGCACCAAATTGTTAATTAACAAAATATGCGCTCAAACTTACCACCTATATATTTTTGTCTTATTAAAATTCGCAGCGTTGCTATTATATATCTTTCGAATATATCAGAAAGAGTATAACTCAAAAAATTACATTTTATTTTAATTATTTATTTAATAAAC
>JANSTT010017343.1:0-17462 GCA_026745375.1 Platyura marginata
ATATCTATACCGAGTAGACGGGGGCGAACCGAAATGGATACGTATCGGGCTAAATGAACTAGAAACAATTTACTATAACAAACCAGTAAGGAAGAAATAATTGGCTACGCCGATTATTATATCCCCATATGAATGCTACGACCTTGTCTTTAACTATTTCTTTTGTACAACAAATATATTGAATACAAATGAAAAACCCCAAAAATTACATAACATTGATTGCAGCGCCATAACCTCAGGCTATGCAACTTTTTGATCTACTAATAAAATCTTATTTTTTGTATTCTCTATAATTCTGTATTGTATTCTCAAATCCGAATAAATTTCGAGAAAATGATTAAACACCTTAGAAATTGTATAAAATTACTTACAGCGCCATAACGGTAGGCCGTTAAACTTTTTCGTCTACAAACAAAATCTTTATTTTTTAATTCTCTATAATTTTTTTAATTGAAAATTAAATACCCCACTCTCCCCTATACATTGTTTGATTTGCTCCAAAAGAAAAAATAATGATTATCTCTAGGACAGTACATAATAATAAATGTCAAAATTTCACCTTCCTAGCTTGAGCCGTTTTCCCGAAATCTTGATTACATGCATAGTACGACTTAAAATTTCACGAGAAAGACTGAGCCAAAAATTCCGTATCAAAGTTTGATTAATATCGTTCTAATTATCATCGGACTAAGGAAATAAAATCTTAATTTATTTCTTTCATATATTTTATAATGGAGGGCTAACTAGGAGAAAGTTAAGGGGTAAAGTGGAACAACATCCTTTAACATTGGCCCATTTTATATTTAAAATTCCCGCACAAATCGTTAATGTCCAGTTATTTTTTATTTAAAAATCTATTGTGATTTCATTATCTAGCTCTTTGCTTATTTGAGCGAAACTGCCGAACGTCTAAACGGAGTCAATTTCACTAAATTTATTAAAATAGTATTGGGTGCTTTGTTGTTGTTAAATTTAATTATTTTTCAGTTCTCTATATTCGCGTGTTGGCATAGATATCTGATATCTTTATTTTGAATTGAAGGTTGAGAACCATTACAATACAATGAGGTACATATATTACGACCTTTAATATATTAATAGGTAATTCGATTTTTTTTAGAAGAATTTCTGTCAAAAACTGCACAACACTGACGTGTTTCTATTTCAATTGTCTTAACCCAATTAATATTCTCGTATTATTATCCTTAAATGTTGTATAATGATGCATTAGGCAATTTTGTACATTTTGCATACGTAAATAAATATTCACTCCATGCGATACAAGAAAATACTCAAGAAAAAAAAAATTTGACTCAATCTTAAACTGTGTGTTATGTACACATTCAACATTTTCCCAAGGAGAACAAAAAAAAAAAAAACATGAATAAAAAAACAAAAAACAAAAAATAAATAAATAAAAACACTCACAGTTTGGGAAACACATTTTCCATATAGACAACACATGCGCTCTGTAAATCTAATGGCCTCTGTGTCGGTGAAAACTCTCTGATACTAGCCAGTATTCATTTTCCTGCACACAGCGTTCAAATCGTCTATATGGAAAAAAATCGCATAACATTTTCCGTTATAAAAAAAATGAACAGAAAAATTGTCTAAATTTATTCAGCAATTATCGGTTTTTACTATGGACGCGGCATTTACAATATGCACCTAGAAAATTAACGCGGCAATTGTTTTATAGTGTAGCAATTTTCGTATACTTGTTCATATGTAAATATCAATATTGTATGTGCTGTGTGGTGCACCCCCCCATAAATGGACGAAGATTTTCCTCCTATAATATGAAGTGAAAACGGCGAATAGAGTAAAAAAAAAATTTGGTTGTGGAAAATTCATCGTTTTTCTTCTTCTTTTTTTTTTTGCATTAAAAACGATGTGGAAATTTCATCCTAACTAAATACAAAATTATTGTGGCGTGCAAAAAAATCATATTTAGTTTGGTTTTAACACTACAAAAATTGAGCAGAACACAATTGCCTATAACACTAAAATAGTGATTGATGTCGTGTGATAGATAAATAAGCAGCGAGAAAAAAAAAAAAAAAAAAAAAAAAAAAAGGGGTGGCGTTTCGATTATTCTGTCATTGTGTGGAAGGGAACACCTCCTTACCAGGAAAAAAAAAAAAAAAAAGGAAAAATAAATGTGTAAAATGTGTCCAATTTGTGTCTATAAATGAAGGAAAAAAACATGTCAGGGTCATATTCGTTGTATATATTTATTTATTATATCAAAATGTCTTACTCAAATTGAAAAATTCATAAAAATGATTCATTAGCATTTCTCTATATGAAAAGTGCATTTTCGTTTATGTGAAAATTGTTGTTCATGATTTAAAATTAGGCACAGAACGAAGCAAACAAAAAAAAAATTAAAGAAAAAAAAAATAACAAAAATAAAAACGGAAAACCGCAGCCAACCTTGAACCCGTTCTCTGTCGACTCTGTTTCCTCCTTTTTTGAGCGAATAAATAAAACATCGCCCCATATGTGTGTACAGCAATCGCTGAAAATTTATAGTTTTTCCTTTTTTGTTGAATTGTTTTTCTTTGCGATGCCTATCTACGGTTATAAATTACGAATAGCAATGATTTATTCGCATATAGAAAAACCATAAATTTTCATATATACAAAAATTCAAACTTCAATGTCACACATTATAACAGTAGGACTGCCGCCATTTTAGAATTATTTCCAAATAGAAAATTTTTATTTTTTTTATTTTTATCTTATTAGTTGTGTTTGTGTGTGTGTGTGTGTGTTTTTTTGTTATTATTTTTTTTAAACAATTGGTAGGATCCATAGCCAATATATTTTGGTGATCGTAAAATTTGAAAATAATTTTTTTAATTTTCAACAACAAAAAAAAAGAAATGAGAAAAAAAACCCCCGAAAAAGTGTTCATCTTGACAAATCTATCTCCTCCTCTCTCCGGATAGTATACAGGGAACACACGCTCTTTATCACAGGCCAGACTTTTTGTCTGCATTGAATTATGCGCAGTAAAGCTGTTTGAATCTTATACAAGAAAATCTCTTTGTACCATCCTTCCTACTATATAATCTACCTACAAGTATAGCACATTTGGCAAAGGTTTTTTTTTTTTTTTTTTTTTTTTTTCCTTCACCTTTTGTAGGCAAGTAGCAACTCTCGAAATGTACATACAGACATAAATAAAACTATTGAACTAGCAATAATGAGATGAGAACGATGAATACGAATCCGTATTTTTTCGAATTTTTAGTACTTCGGAAATATAAATTTTTCACATTTTTTTTTTTTTTTTGGTTATGTTTGTTTTGAGATTTTTCCTATTGTATGTTCGTCCAAAAATGTTTCCGATTTTATAAGGTGTGGTTAATTTCGTAGGAATAAACAAAAAATTATGTTTATTCGTAAATTTATATTTACAGTACATCAATGCGGTGTACATTCGTACATTATTTCAATACCCACCTATAGGTGTGAATATAATCAGTCTTGGTCTTCCGGTTGTATGTTTTTTTTTTGTAATAGGAAATTTTTACATCATCTTGTTTGTGGACAAATTTTCCATCGAAATACATGCGCCCGTCTGTTAGTCCATCTGTCCATCAGTATCTTCGTCCATCTGTGTCCTTCGTCTGTCAATTTTGTCTCGTCTGTTTTTAGTCTATCTCTGTCCATTTGTCTCACACTTTTTTATTAAATAATTTTTGTTGTTGTTTTTTTTTAAATTCCAAAATTGAATGAAAATTCCTAAGATTCCATTGGATAAATCGAAAAGTGCATAGATTTTAGGAACTGCACGGATGAACGAAAGATCTCCAAAATATTGGAATACAATTTTTGTATAAAAATGTTCTAAATCTAATGTTATTACGCAAACTCCCCCTCTAGAAGTATAGTGATTTTTTTAACCCATTAATTATTTAGCACAATTTCGTTTCAATTATGAGACTCCTCGTAATCATGTGTCAACTACAACTACTATACCAATCGATAAGTGTATCTAGAGAGCACATTAAAGTTAGTAGCAAAATTACGATTTAATTACCAGGAGCAGATATCGTTTTTTAGAAATTTAATTACCCCCGAAGAGTTTCCTTATATTAGTTTCCTGTTATTGGGCTGTTGACGCTGGAGGTAAAAAGGGAACATAATTTTCAGTCTTCAAATTAAAAAAAAAAGAAGTGAGATACCTAATATTATCTCTGTTTCATATATTTATGTAATGTAATGCCATTGTGTCACTGTCAAACTCATTTACGTGACGTTATCCTTAGATAATTCTTAATCAGCTTATAACTTTCTTTCATCAAATACATGCATAGAAACAATGTTTTGCTAATCAAATTAAATAAATTGCTATAAATATGTATTTGTGTATGTATGTATGTAATATGTGTAAATACAAAATAGTCTCAGGAGTCCACAATTAAGGCTGAGCCATGTACAAATTATTGTTTCTGTTCGATTGGAATTACATATATTGGCAGTGGTATGGTACGCTTTGTCTAGATTAACTATTACATTCAGGATTAATTACATCGTCAGCACTCAGCAATATATATGTATTTGTTTCCTTTACATATATAGTAGTTTAAAATAGCATTCCCAACGGGGTTGAGTGGTCATCAGTTTTTATGTTTATGAATATTACAAATTTTTATTATTTGTTTGTCCTGGGCTAACATGATGATGAACATTTCTTCAAAAAAAAAACAAAAAAACTAGACATGATTGAAAGGGCAATTGATAAGCCCCACCGAAAAGTACTGTAGGATGTGAGTTCGATGTTGTTCATATTGGCAAATTTTTTTTTTTAAATTAAATGTCCGCTGAACCACCTTTTTTGGACTATTTATCAATACAGTGTTTCACTTAGGGACGGGTGGTACGAATTCCACCATAAATATAATTCATATAAGAAATTATGACTGTCTCTCGTCGAATAACTATCGATATCTGATAATCCTTTCAATACTCTACCAAGAATTGTTAATAGTGGTTCTACCGGCAGTGGTAATTTCAAAAATAGAGTTTTCTATACTCAATCTGGAATAAGTTGGTCCCGGATTTTTTCAATATTTTATACCAAACCAAATCCGACCGGTAATCGATAAACATTCTTCAAAGAGATCGTCTAATAATAATAATGCAATATTGAACTAATTAAAAAGTACCGCACATAATTACAGGTAGTACGATCAGTACATATCGATGAAAAACAAAAAATTTCCACCTGGCTATTTTATACATTTTTCATTCACAAAAAAAAAAAAGAAGAAAAGAACAAAAACTAATTTATAATGTTTATACGAAGCTTAATTAACTTTTTACCTATTGGATCTGTTATAGAGGCAAACATAAACACATAATTATGGTTATTACTTATTAGACAACATCATTAAAAAGTGTTTAACATATGTCTGTTTTATTGCTTGCAAATAGCCCAATGCTATTATACCGAACTATAATACGAGTACTATACGCTTAATGTTGTTTAATTTCTTACTTCATAAAGTTAGTAATATAGATTGGTGGGGGAATAGTAATGTTGGAGACGTTCATTTAATTTTCTCATGGAATATAATATTTCCTGAAATTGTTAATTATTTGTTGTAGAAGTATCAATAATTTTGTGTGTGTCTGTATGTATAGTAATTAATAATCTACATGAGGTCATTAGCAGTATAGAACTTCCAGCTAAATTAAATTAATATTAAAGGAATAAGTTAAAAACTGAAGATTTTCTATATAGAGATCCTGACCTTCAAATCCTGTAAATTGTCAATTCCTACAATGACAAAGAATCTTGTTGGTCTATTGGTTAAAGATTGTGTAATATAAAATTCAATATTAATGACTAGGAATAAAGAAAGCACAACTTTCTCTTCTAATTTTGATGGTATCCTTGTCCTTGTTAAGCGTTTGTTTATAAACATTCGTAAGCGATTTGATCTTATACCTACAATATTCTTATGTAGAAATATGGTGTTTTTGAACGACAACCTCTAAAATGTCCCAAAAACCAAAAAATTATTTGCGATCTATCGGATGATACCGCTGTGGGTCTGATTCTTTGCCAATAAAATCGAAGGCAGCCTTACACAGCGTAAATTGCCCGACGAATATTTTTCAAATATTAATCACCACCAGTTACGGGAAATTGAGGAAAAATTTCTTTTCATATCATTCAGGAACTTAATTTGTCTAATCGTAACAAAAAATGAGATAAGAGAATTAAACTTTTTTTTTAATTTTTAGTATTTTTTTTAATAATTTTTCAATAATTTTTAAACCCTGCAAAAAGTGCGTTCCGAATTCATACAAAATAGGAATGTTTCCTAAAGCTTGAAAAAAATATCCAAAAAAGCTCTGTAATATTACAACATCGAGATACAATTTAAATAATGATAGATTTTTGGTGGATTTTTCGCTGTGTAGACATGTAATATTGCCATTTTAATAATGATGAATTTATCGCAAAATACCGCAGTTTACGATATACAAACATTTTCTATTGAATCTTAAATTTTTTTTTTTTTTCGAAAATTTAAAAGAAACAAATCCAACCATTTAGGTAGGCACAATCTAAAGGATCTATAATACACCCCATTTGGTATTCTTTGTTTTAACGAAAATGTCTCAGCATTTCCTGGAAAAAAGACTTTTCTTCCAACATTTTCATTGGCAATGTATTCCACACATATACTTACATACATACATATATCTATAATATTTAAGTATAACTGTGTGTATGTGTGTGTCTGCTGCATATATGTATGTATGTGACTGTTCGTATATATATATATATATATATATATAGGCATATGTGATAGAGGTACTAGAGACGTATTGTATTGTACATTGCCAAACCACACTACTATTGTGAAAAACATTGTTGATCATGCGCTGGAAGTCAAATGTGTGCTGCCAACGTAAAAACCAACAATGTACCTATCGGCATGAATTTCCCACAGTAAAAATTGGAATGGTGTAAAGTTCACGAGACAATCAAAAATCAATTTCTTTGAATTGAACTAATTTTCATTTTATGTTTATATATTACATATACATAGATATGTATATACATTTTTATACGTATAACTACGTAATTTAGTTGAAGAGAAAGAAAAAAAAAACTGAAAAATTGAATCAAATTAGGATGGAAAATAATAAATACAAATGCATCTCAAATAATATGTAAATTCAAATGCAATAAGTCAATATAAGGAAATGAAATTATTTTTTATGAATTTTTCAAGTAAATTGAAATTAATCGTTTGATTTTCCTTCTTTTTGTTGTTGTTGTTACTACAGAAATAAATTTATTGTTAACAATGAGTGTGTGGTTATATTATTACTATCATTACTTAATCTGTGTACGAAATATGTGTCTATGGAAAAGTTCATAATAAATGTCAAAGGATTTTAATTCGAAGGACGTTAGATAACAAGAAAAACGCCGTATAGCCCGGCATCAACCATTTCTCGTATAGATTTTATAGAGAGATGGGGCCTAACACCGGTTCTAAGGCCCAGAGCAGAACCACCGAGCTGTGATAATCAGTCAAATACATCGCCCCCTCTTCTTACAGACAGGTAAAAAAAATTTCCATTATCATTATTATTACAAAAGAAAATTGTTTTAACGGTTGATCGATATTTAGTTTATATAATATTTGCTCCGTATGGTTCAGTATGATCCTTCTGAATAATGTAATTCATATACCTACCTACCTACCTACCTAGGTGTTGTTATTTTCTGGAATTTTTATTATCAGAAGCTCTTCCCTTGCCAATTCCATTTACGTTAGAAAGTGGCGAAGCTTCGATGCACAATTGCACATTAAACTGTGTTTTATATAGAAAAAATATAGAAAACCTTATAAATGTTTCCCCTATAATCATACAGTATGAGTATGTTTAACATAAAAAATAAGTCAATCTTCGCTACTTATCTTATTTTGAATGGTCCTTTTTGCATAAAATGATAAACTCAACGTTTTATTGTCATTTGCTTAAGTAAGTATTTGATGATT
Organism: Platyura marginata; assembly: GCA_026745375.1. NCBI lineage: Eukaryota > Metazoa > Arthropoda > Insecta > Diptera > Keroplatidae > Platyura > Platyura marginata. The sequence continues at coordinate 8,046 of JANSTT010017343.1, forward strand.
CGTGAATCAGCATATAAGACTCACATCAATTTTACTGTTGAAGAGCTCATTGCTCGGAAAAAGCAGTGTTTCAGTTATTTTACAACATAGAACATTACGTTCATTCTTTTCTCTTTTCTTTTTTCTTTATTCCCTTCTAAATTTCCCCTTTTTTCATTCGTTTGTAGTTGTTTAAAAGGATAGTAATGGAGGTCTTTCCTCCTTTTTTTGAAAACTTTGTAACCGAACTGTCAAGCTATGTATGGGTACATTATACATATCCAATATGGGTTCAGATCATTCCATATCTCAAAAATAATTGAATTCCTTAGTTATTTGGAAAACTTTTGACACACAGGAACATCCGCTAGTAGAGATGTTTGAATGTCAGATTCAAAATTTAAAATTTTCCAAATAAATTGCATAATCAAAAAAAAGAAATTCCAAGATTTTGTCAATAGATGCTTTATAGACGCCCAGATCGTGCAAGACTAATATTGATCTCCTGAAAATATGAACAAGTCGAAGTTCCAATAAAGAGCAGAATATCAAAATGCAAATTGATAAGAATAACTTTGTTAGATAATCCACACAGAGAGACGAAGACGACTTGCAATTATATTTGAATAATATTTTTAATGGGACCTACATACGACGGATTAGAGTAGAATTTATTCACTAACACTGATGGCTGACCGTTTGACTAACTATTGTGTATTACTGAGCCCAATCGTCAGCCGCTACTTATAAACTAAAAAAATATTTTCAGACAGTAGATCAAATTACATACCTAATTCAAAAATTTCTTTAAAAATAATATCAAAATTTCTATTTCAAATTTCGATTTATCTAAAATTAAAAACAAACATTTTACGCCATTGTTTCGGTGGCTTTTATCATCTAGTTTCAAGACGTTTTGTATGTATAGGTATTTTTCCCAGCAGTATTGTGCAAAAAAAAAAATTTATAATTAAATTTTCTCCACTTTCTATAAAACAATGAAAGAAAGAAAAACCAAAAAAAAAAAAAAAAACAAAACAAAACAAAACAACACACTCTCTCTCTATTTCCACAAACAAAACGTCTTGTTTGACGTTTTGATGGTATCCAATCAAAAATAATGAAACTCAAAATAAGAAAATTGTCCATCACTCAACCGCATTGAAAGAGATATGCGACATAATAGTCACTTCAGAGATAAAATATATTTTTGAAAAAATTTTCTTTTGGTGGTTTTCGTGATTAAAAGTGATTTATCGTTGTTGTTGTTGTTTTTTTTTTTTTTTTGTATTTTTATATATCGAAGAATCAATCCATCAATGCTCTAGTTTCTGGTGATTATAGGTATAGGTAGGTAGGTAGGTAGGTACCTATGTATATAGCCCCAAACAATTGTTCTTTACGCGCGTGACTCTTGAATTCAACAGTTTGTAATTAATTTCGATTAGATAATTAGATAATATCGATCAGAAATATTAACATTTTTTTTTTTATTATTATTATTATTGTGGTATGTGATTTATTTACTCAATGTTTTTTCATACACCAATACTAATACTACTGCCATCTAATTTTACTATATATATTTTTTTTTTTTTTTTTTTTTCCAATCAGTTTAAGTTCTATTTGCGTAACTAATATCGCCTTCACCATTTCACTGCTGTGTATTACTCTCTCGTATAACAGTATTGAATGACGACGAAAAACGATTTTCACGATACGTGAATTAGTTAATTTTCAACAACTTGTTAAGTCTGGTGAACCTGAATTTATTTTTGGAATGTAATTTTTTTTTTTTTTTTATTTTTTGAAAATATTATTATCCGCAATTATTGTTTTTTTTTTTTTTTTTGGTTTTTTTTTTTAATGTAATGGTGCCACCATACTTCTAGTATTTTATATCTATTTGCTTCGAATATTGTTTTAGATTATTTTTTTGTGTAGCGCCCATCAAAATAATATGGTTAAAACTATACTCACTACTAGACTAGACTTAAACGTACGTATACTCGTATATTATATGTACCTACACATTACCATCTATCAACTATTGGAAAAGAAAGATGCCATGTGAAAATGATGTAGCACATTTTCATGTTCTCATAGTGTATTTTCATATATCGAAATATATAAATAGAGTGTGCGATGACGAAAAAGAAAATTTTATTGTAAAAATAGGGAAAATTGATTGCACAATCGTTTTTTTTTTTTTTCTTCTTTTTCTTCTTCTGTCTCTGAATAGTGTGATGGAAATTATTTTCGTATATTATTTTTTTTTTTAATTTTTATTCTATTTTTGATAAAATTATATTTTCTCATAGCTTACAAGGGGGGGGGGCGGGGTGGATTAGTTATTTAACAAAGTCAAACTTTTCTAATTAAGCAACTTTTCTAATTGCATCTATACACGATGCACACTACTTGTCTAAAACCAAATCTATTGCTACACATGAAAATATTTTCGATATGACAAAACTTTCAATAAAGTTAATACAAAGCACCCATGCATCGGAATCAAACTTGAACTTGATCTCAAGAATTCTATTAAGGTATTTTCCAATCATAAACTTTAAGTAATTGGAAAAGGGCTGAACGATAGAGAACTGTAGACAATTTGATTAAATAAATGATCATGTTGTTCAGTCTGGTGGAAGAATGTCAGTAAGGTTATATTTAGAGTAGCCTCTCTTTAAAGGTGGTTGATATAAAAATTAAAGTTAAGGTCGTCAGAATCGACAGTTTTTAAGTATTAAAAATTCAAAACGTTTGGAGAGGCTGAAAGAATTAAAATTTTGAAAAAAAAATACAAAGTTTTTCCGAATCACTATTTGCTAAAAAGTGCATTTCGATCCGCCATAATGTTTAGACTCGTATGGATATTGACATTCAATCGATGATTTTCTATTCAATAATTTAGGGCGATTCTTTCTTTTTTGATTCTATATTAATGTATCTAACATTCTTAATCTAATCAATTACTAATAGCATCTTATCTTAAACATAAAAGAGACAATTACATTATAAATACAATAAAAATTGACATTTGCATTTGTGCAAAGAGTTTTCATTGTTTAGCATCGTTATGTTTGTCAATTCGTTTGTTTAGAACAATCTTCAATATACTTACTCGTAGTTGGATGTTTTATATTACGATCCAATCATTAATCATCATGGAACTATTTAACAAAAACTAATCATTATCCTTAAAGAAAAAAAAAGAAAAAATGAAATAAAGAAAGTTAAGAAAGAATTCTTATTCTTTTGACACCTTTTTTAGCAACATAGAAGCTTATATGTGTAAGTACCCCACTAGTTATTAAATGTTTTTCATTATTTTAAATTTAATCCAATTTTTATTGATCATCTGAATTAAAAAATTACGAATTAGTAATCAATTTATTTATTTAGTCACATTAAAGAATCCGCTAAAGAATCTGTAATGAGTTCATAATTTGACCTAATCTTTTTCCGATTTCTCTTATCAAAATATTCTAAAATGATTAAATTATTAGTTCTCACGATGGATATTAACGAAGTGCCACGTTTTTTTTTTTTTCTTCTTTTTCCATATCGACCAACAAAAAGATTGTAGTTTGAAACCAAACTTGTACCTACTGTACATAAATTATGAGAAATTTCCAGCATAATTTTACCCTAAATAAGCAATCGAATAATTAAAATTGTTCAAGACTACTTCACGGAACTAAAATAGATTTTCTGCATTGTTTTATGATAAATTGGTTTTTCCATGAATAGAAGAAGTTTCTGTGTTATTATCGTACTATGTACATAGAGGTACATAAATATATTCTACGTACACCTTAGTGAGTAATATATATATGTATATATGTATATATATATTACTTACTTTATGCTTTCAGGTGTATGTACCTTAGCTACTTAGAAAAGTTCAAATTAAAAGCTTTTACCCATTTTGAATGTTAAATAATATATAAATTCTTGCCTTTTGTGATGATGAGAAAATGTTTTGTACATGAAAGACAGCCATTTTTAATTATTTTTGTATAAATTATGTAAGTATGTCAATAAAAAAATTAAACTAACGTGAGTTTGCGGTTGCCCTACATACATTTTTCGACGTTATTTAGCACAAAACACTGGGTTAATTTTTCCTCTAATCCAAATAAATTTCGAGCAAATGATTAAAAACTCTAGATATTATATAAAATTAATTGCAGCGCCATAACGGTAGGCCATTGAACTTTTTGGTCTATACTTTTTGAGATCTTAATTTTTTTTTTACATTTTCAATTAAATTTAGAGTAAATAAAATGCTTATTATAGGTGCACGTCTATAGTATTCCACCCTCTTCTATTCCTGTACCGATTTGCTTCAAAAATTACCATTATTTTTTATATGGGCATTTTTACGAATATTTACTCTTGATGTCCCCAGTTTACCCCTACTTTCAATGAAAGTGTGCGAATAATATGGAGAAAAGATGCCACAATTTCCTATTGATTTTCATTATTATAATAACAAATTGAATAACAATAACAAAACCTACAAATGAATCAATTAACATTAATAAATCCCCAGATTATATACCCAGTTCTGTCCTAAATACCGATTTTTAACTAATTTTATAAAATAATTATTTAAATCGAGTGAAAATTGTTTAGCACTTAAGAACATTTATTAAACATTTCGTAATCTTTTACCTTAACAGGAAGCCCTACGCCTACAGTATTCTTGAAAAGTCAAACGGTATCGTTTGAAAATAATTGGATTCAATTTTATGTTGGTTTCTTTAATATTATGTACATATGTAATGCATACATATGTAAAGAGGAATTAATAATATACAAGACTTGTAAGTTTTGATTGAAAGGGGTATATATTAGCACGTACTTGTGCATGCACATTGCACATTACACAGCTCATAATACACAGAGACTAAAATAGCCAATTTATCCACCTGATTAAACGCTACAACTCTATAAACTGGTTATTAACTCAATATAGTCATTTTAGTTAAAAAATGAATGTATTTCTCACAAGATATCACCATAATTTTGTATTTTCTCTACATTTCATACTTAGAACGTTAGAACTAAAAAGATCCGGGATTGTTCGCTTGTTCGGTGTCACTCGGTAATACGAATAAATTATTGAAACGCATTGAAATTAACGAAATTTTAAGATTTAATGATTGTAGAATTCTGAGTAATTGAAAATATGGAAAATTCAACGAAACACCACCCACCCATACCCCAATCGAGCTTTTTCCTCCATCTCATTTGTCTAAATCGCGTTTTTAAATTTTGTTCGATGAAATACATAAAATGGAGTAAAAATTAGTGAAGCTTTTTTTTGGTATTATTAGTGCTTTGGGCAAAATGGGCAAATGGCGTATATAATCAGTGGGTAATATGGCAAATGGGTAACATGGAACATGGGTAAAATGGCAAATGAATAAATTAATATGACAAATGGGTAATATGGCAAATGGGGTAATATTGCAATGCTGTAGGTTACTCTATTTGGTCATATTGTGCACTTAAAAACAGTCTAAATAATGACATTATCTCTAAAAAAATGGCAATGCTTAAAAATAACATTGAAATTACGGCCATTTGTAAGGTTTCCGTAAAAAGAACACCTCAAGTGCTGTTTTGTTCTACAAAAAACGAGCTTGTCATTAAGATAAATTTATAAAGAGGGATCTCTAATGGGCCCATCTATAGAGGCCTAAGGAATTGCGGCCGCTTTAGGGCGCCCACCCTCTCCACACACTAACTAACACTAAGTAGGTAGAAGGAAGACGTACTAATACACTCTAGAGTTTAGACTAAAATCTAGATATTTATATAGGACTGAGTTTTTGAGGCTGTAATTTCCAACATACAATTTATTGATAATTTTTATTTAGATCAAAATGTTCTGTCTGAAGTGGAGGCTATCACTTTACATTCTTCCCCCAAATACTTATAGCTAATTCGAATCACCTAATTGTATGTAGTTTGGTCTTTTACGCCTCTTTTAAAAAATAACTCGAAAATAAAGTAAAAGTATCTTTTTGTGTAATATACTTCCATAGATACGAGTACTTTTACCATAAAACCTATATTTCCGTAATTAATGTATAGAAATTATAATAAAAGAAAATAAAAATTTTCCATCTTCTGTATAAGTATAAAAGACGACATTTTCATGTACATTATTGTACGATATAATAACAATTACGTCATACAATTTCTGTTAGTATATTTGAATTAATACGTCAGCATTTATATGTATACGTCCTAATTATACACGCAATTTTTCTCTGTTTAGTATTAAAAACCCAGCAAAAAGCAGGAAATTGTAATGTTCTGGATCAAAACAACAAACGATCGGAAATAGCATTGATCGATTGAAGTCTACACTACTCTTCGTGTACATATATTCTTCATATACGTATTTTTGTGTTCTTTGATTAGTTTAGTAACCTTCAGATTTTTAACGCATAATTTTCTCTTGAATCAACAATCAATCATCAAACAGTTTTTTTTCTTTTTTATTTCTTTCTCCATTTCCTCAAAATATTATTTATTAAATTCCAATGTTTGATACTAGACTTAACTATTAGAAAATTGACGGACCGATGATTCTTTGTTTATATAAACATTTAAATAACAGACGCACAATTTGAATATTTTGAATATTTTTTTCTGAGTGGCTATTTTGGATTCTTTGATGCGTCCGGTTTTGTCAGTTTTTTTTTTCATTTCTACAATATTGTTTATTGTTGTGTACTTGAATTATTTTTGATTTCTGAAAAAAAAAATAAAAAATTAAAAATTAAAAAAAAATGGCGACTTTAAAATTAATTTTACTTAAAATCAGTATAGTTAAGTATAGTTGTCAATAAACAGTGAAGAAATAACACGATTGAAAATTAAGTTTTGTTGGTTTAACGAACACCGACGACTTTCATGCGAGATTCCGAAGTGCACTCTTAAGTTTGTAAATTATTCACATGCTATTGAGCTGCCCCCTACCTACGTAGTATATTATTGTTGTTGTTGTTGTTGTATGTGCACAATGCACCTAATCATAATCAAATACAACAATGTAAACACTTTTCGGCACAATTTCTTTGAAATAAATGGAAAAATCTATGAAAATTAAGAAAAGCATCCATCCATCACAGCACAACAACAACAACAACAACAACAACAACAAAATTCATAAATTTCTAATGACTTGCTTAAAGCTCTCTTGTTGACACTTCTACTTCCACGTATACCCAACTCATATGCATTTCATTACGTGCAAAAAGATGTATCTGACTTTATACAACGTCGTACATCATTATGGTGATGTTTACACTCTAGAAATGCCATTCACGAAGTACACCATGTTGTCATAAATTTACCGCCTGTGTTTTTTTTTTCTTTTTTCTTTTTTTCTTTCTTCTTCAAAAGATCATGAGAAGTAGATTATTTCCGTTCTACATAAATCGGTTACGTAACTTGTAATTTTCACTCAATGAATCATTGATTGATGATTAGTTTTTAGCATTGCAATTGATAAAGCAACAAAGTGACAATGACAAATATGTATGTAGTTGAAGAAAATTAATTAATTTGTTTTTAAGCGTTTTTAGTTATGTTTTATAAAGTGGACGCGGGCTTTTATAAGAGCAGCACCAGTAGGGATCACTTTAATGTTTAAGTCATTTGGACTGCGTCAGTTTTGTTGTGTTTCGAAAAAAAATTGTTTTTCTTATTAATCTGTGTCACTATTTTTGGAATTTAAATTTAAATTTTTTTTTTTTTTTGGTTTTTGTTTCTATTTTCATACTGTATGCGGTAGGTATTAGTCTCTATAGTATGTAATGTTGAGGCATCTACTGTAAAGTGTTGAGTACTAAATGCATCACAGCATTAAGCGTTGAAGGTTTGGGCTATATTTATAGTCGACGATAATTTTACTTATTCATATTGTGGGCTATTTTTATGTTTCGACTAATTTTAAATTGCGCTTTATTCTTGGTAGTATATTTTCGATATTGAACATTGAAACATTTATTGATTGATGGCCGAAATGGTTGTTGTAGTGCCCCTGAACTTAGGAATACGAACAATAACGATGGCAAGTATGTAGTTCGTACTTTATCATAAATATACAGTACATGGCCAGTGAATTGCACGCACTCTTTATATATGCAAATGCAGAGACTTTATTTGGCATAATATACATTTTACAGTAAAAAAGGTGACCAAGATCCAAGGTCCAAAAGGAAATCAAGCTTATCGTTCCTTAGAAAAATGAAAAAAAAACATCCCACAAGTTAATTTAAAATTATAAAGCATTAGGTAGTAGTACTGAACTAGGACCCCGGCAAACTTGATTTTATGTTCAGGATATGGAACTGTAGACACAGTAAAAATGAAGAATCCGCTTTCCTAACATCTAGAAGTAGCGCAAAAGAACTTATACTTTTAAGATATAGTAAAATCGTGGATACATGTCAATATCAAAAGCAAGATCACTTGAGACTGTTTAGATCAGTGATTTCCAACCGTTTTTTCATGCGATCCAATTTTTAACTCATATTCATTTCATGGCCCATCCATGACCCAATTTTAGTTGCAAGCGATCGCAAACTGGGACTTGATCCCTCATTTGTGAATCAGCAGTTTAGATAGAATCCAGAACTATACTAACGAATTGAGTCTGTACAAATCGAGAAAATATTTCTATAGTCTGATGGAACATTTAATTTCATGTCATTTCTCACTCAATCGTTGTGTTTGGCTCGGATAGGACGTTCAGGTCAGGTTAAAAAAAAAACCCACTAAGAAATGTAAATCACCGGTCCAGATTAGATGCGACGACCAAGTAATTGTCTCCTTCAAAATTCCTTAAAAATTTATCGAAAGTTTTTGATAAGTCAATGTTTGTGAAAACGACGTTAATTTAAATTTTATTGTAAGGACACGTATTACATTTGTTACTAATACGCCCTATTTATTTAAGAGTTGACAATAAATAATAAACAATAAACAAAATTAAATTCAACATTTTCACAAAGCTTTCAAAGCTCTTTTCAACAGGCAACAATGTCGTCATCGTTTAGATTTTTACATACGTAATACAATAGATGTACCATGTACGTACATTACATATATATGTATATGCAAGTACATTGATGCAAGTTGAAAACATTTCACCATCACATATCTACATTTACATATACGAGAAGTATGCAATATCTAACAATATGATTTATTTGATTAACTACCTACATATGTATGTACTGTATACAGTGTCCATATATGCATTTTTACATATCCTGCAATGCATATGCAGGACATTTTGTCCATTATTTTCTGGAGAACAATTTTAGCCTCAATTATTATATTTATTAATATATTTTAAAATGTCATTGAACTATATCTATATATATATATATATATATATATATA
>JANSTT010017344.1:0-17459 GCA_026745375.1 Platyura marginata
GAAATATAGTCGGTAAAGAAGAGATATTTTCAGTTCAATACCACTTTTAATATTTGACATAGATGATACGATATTTTCTGAAACTTGTGTACGGAATTTGATAAGTTGTCAAATTTGATAGATGCGAAAGTTGTGTTAGGTGATAGACCCACAGAATCACTGCATACATATGAATAAAATATGAGTAAAATAGGGAACAGGGATATTTTGTGTGAAAAAGTCGAAATTCAGTAATGTCTCCTAGTTGTTAGGATCGATATCTAAGAAATCTATGAATGCAGATATTTATTATTTTAAAATGCGAATATTTTCTGAAAATATGGAAGGGAAATAAGGACAGCTGGAGTATTTAAGGATACTCTGTTGTGCAAAATATTAGGGGAATCAAAATTCCACGCTATATAGACTTTTTTACACAAAATATGTCTGTTCCCTATTTTACCGAACATGACATATTTCTCTATGATTTTATGCGCCTACAATATTTACGTCCGGTTTCAGTGTTGCATTTACACTTATAGTAGTTCGGGCCTATTACGGCTTTTACTTATTTCACACATGTTGTTTATCATTGTTCATGGCTGGACTAATTTTGGCGCCTGGACACAAATAGATTTTCACTATACCATTGAAAAGTCAGCTCTTGAATATCGAAGTCTGTATTGGAAGGAATCAATGTGACGTATTACAAGAGATCATTGTCCACTTTTCGTTGAAAGTGGTGTAAATCGGAGAATTCGGCCGCAAAACTGGGATGATACAAATAATAACTTACTTAGACTTACATGAACGATTTGAAGAGTTCATTTTCGTGTGATTTCGCACTATGCAAAAATGTTCGGGAATATTCATCCATATGGACCCACAATCTGACATTCCATCTTATACAACAAGTAATTATCATTTTTTGTCTACGGAGTAGTTGCGTGGAACAATCTATGTATTTTTTATTGTTAAAATCGGATGATATTATACTAGAATATGACATTTAAGAATTAAAAATATCTTTTGTTTAGAGATCTATCATAAATAGTTCCTCAAGAGGTATTAATTAGCAGATTATCTATCGCCCGTTAAGTTACTTACACATCAGGACAAGTAAATTTTGTCGATAGAAAGACAAATTGATTTCTGTGAATATAATTTATTTATTATAAAAACACCATGCTGTGGTATTGAACCCATTTAATCGACTGAAATTATTTTTAATCCCAACCGAATACGATTTTTGGTTGAAAAATTATTTATTAGACGATCCAAGAGATAAAAGACGATGATAAAACATCTATTTTCGTTAAGACATAAATCTAAGCGATAGTTCAACAGAGATATAATTCAAGAAATCAACAAAAAAAAAAAAAGAAAAAAAAGTGTTGTTGTTTTTCTTTTTAATGGCCATAAAATGCTTCTTTAAGAAACAATAAAGGAAAATTCTTTTCATCTATTTTATTAGTTTTCACATCATTTCCCAGAAATATAAAACATGTAAACATTTGAAAAAAGGCACGAAAAGAAAAAAAAAAAAAATCTTCACTAAGATTGTTGCAGTTTATATATTACTTTGAAAGCGATTTTCACGGCATGCAACGGTAGTTTTTCCACATGTTTTTCCAATTATCAACGTCAACACCACTATACGTGAACATACTCGTGCAACTATATACTATGTGCTTCTTTATGTACTGCCTCTATACATGAATAATTTTTATAACACTTTACATCTCTTGGTGTGAAAATAGATAACAACTAGTTTATGGTTCTCCTGTGCATATTTGTGAAAATAATAAATAAAGTGTACGGAGTGTAGTGGTTCGGCTGTTCGCCTATCTTTTGGAAAATTACAAAAAAAAAAAAAAAAGTAGATGAAAATTCCTCCGAGTGTGCCTTGCCATACTTTTTCCTATCTATTGGAACCGAAAATATATTTTTCTTAAATAAAAAAAAAGTGTTTTGGTAGTAAATATGTAATTAGCTGTTGGAAACATAAATATATCAACCATATGGTGACAGGAGTTGTGCTTAAACACGGTTTTTTTTTGGGAAAACATTAAAAATAAGATTATTTTTATAATACTCGGTAATATTACACCTCTTTGAATGGGTTCTTATATATCTACTGTACTGTGTGTATGTGTTTACTAATAATAATTATTTAAATTTTTGTTTTTCCACCTTTTCTTGGAAGAAATCATGCACACGTCAAAGTTAAATCAAGTGTGAAATTAATGTGACATTTACCTACTAAACAAACATAAGTACACGATGTGTATATGAATAAATTTCCTATCGTTAATCTTAAAATCCTTAGACATCTGAATTATCATCAACTATAGTTTTGAACAATAGTTGTACGTTGTTTTTAAAGAGGGGTTCAATCTGGTTCCCATTCTCTTTTTTTCAGTCCAAATAGAGCGAGGAAATATCGACCAATTTATAGGAAGATACTTTCCGGTACTTGTATTTTTAACAGCACAGTATTGTGCAGCATTTTGGAAAAACAGATGTCATGCGAAGACTTCTGAATTGAAATATGAGAATATTAAATTCAACACCAGAGTGGGCTGTTAATGCTCTCAAACATATCCTTTCCAGAGATACGAAGACAAGTACTGAAATGTACAGGAATTTCTAAAATATTTAAATAGCCTTCTACCAATACATCAGGACTTTTCTGGAAAGATCTAATATATGAGGGAGGAAGTTTTGATTCGATACAAGTATGGAACGCTAGTAGTGGGAACTTGGTAGTAATAAGCACTGCTAGCGAAAAAGAGCCTGATATCGAGCTACATAGGTTGACCCTGAACCGTTTCAGAATTCACCAGGAAAGATGATCTGAATATTTGCTAAGTTCCACTGATACCTTTTTTGATATTAATTTTCAGAAACTAATTCGATATTTTCCATTTGCTCACTTGTCTGCTATCAAAATTTTATTCATCAGTTTCAGTTACTCCTGCACGTTTTTTTCAAAAAATTAAAACTCTACAGTAACACCGGCCGAATACTGTTCTATTAACGATAATTTTTAGATTTGCCAAAAAATGGGTGAAAAGAGAATTCCCTCCTGCTCCTATTATGTATGTATGTATGATGATTTCTCAAATTTCTTGCGTTTTCTTTGGATAAATATTTGTTTGCCATCCTAAACGACTAAAATTTCTTAAGATAAAAAAAATGTCACAAATTTGTTTTGTTATTTTTTGTAAATATATTTATCGACTGTACCCACTTTCGATAGATTTATGCCGGCTTTGAAACAACAATCTCAGATAAGTGATTCGATCGTTCACTGTTAACAACACGCCTTACATCTGTGAATATTTGGGAACATAACTTTTTTTGTCGTTTGTAGTGCAAGTTTATAAATATAAAATTTAATTTCATTTTAATCCACAGACACTCGGTCTTGCCACCGAATAAAAATGCATTAACCAACCACACCTACAATAATAATTTAACATTTTGAACTTATAAATTGCATATTTCATTTTGATATACATACATACAAAAATAACAAAATAAAACGTTGACTGAACACAGTCCGACTTAACTAAGTATAGTTAAGTATAATTTTTTTTCTCTAAATTCATCGTTCGTACACCTTTTCCTCCTCTTGTTGATTTAAGTAATGAATTAAAAACCAGTTAAAAATATAAGGTTTGGAATCGCAACACACTTTTTTTTTTTTTAATAAATACTTAATAGTTTTTCGATAGAGAGAGAGAGAGAGAGCGAGAGAGATAAATTTTACCAAATTAAATAAAAGACCTTCAAAAAGTAGCAACGACCTTGCTTATAAAGTAGAAATTTGAATTTAAAATAAGGCGGCAAAAATTTGATAATTCTAATGAACTAAATAAAAAAAACATTTTTGCCATTTTCCTAAATTTACGAATTTTCCAGAATTTTTTTTTTTTTTACTGTATTGATGTAAGAAATTCAAAAATCACATTTTGGTAGATACAAAAATAAGTGAAACGAAGAGAAAAAAAGGCCATTATTAAGAAGAGTAATATAAATGTCTGTTCAAAACATTAATGTGGGAGGCTGAACCATTACAAATAACTATTTTTAAACATGTGCAGTCGAGAGAAAAAAATAATTTCAATGAAATAATATTTGGCCGATTATACCACCACAGTAAGATGTGTGGTATTCATTTCATACCCGTGCCATTACCAGTTTTTCGGTAAATAGTCATATACATACATAGGTATTTGTGACGCGCATCTGTTTTGTTGATAAATAAGTAAGAATATTAAAGATTTTCTTCTTTTTTTTTTGTGGGTAATTCCGTTTGAATAAACTGTTTGATTTGATTTATTATTCACATTTTCAGATTCCCCCTTTTGTTGTTAGTGTTATTATTGGTTTTATATATTTTTGTGGGATATATGGATTTATACGATTTTTAACCTGTGTATCTTAGATAATAATTAATAATGAAGGCCTGTTTGCAAATCACACAACATCAGTGGTACCAGACCTTTGTACCAAAAAAAAACTGAACAAATTTTTCTGATGACAATTTACGTCATTTGTATGTCGCCTCTGAATCAGTTAATTGTGAAATCTTCAAAACCATATCTACTGTCTTCTCTCGAAAGCCTGAAGCCCAAGTCCTTGATTCAGTGGCGTAATCTTCATGAATGCAAAGTATGCAATGGATGCGTTCCATTTATTTGAAAATTGTCGATTAATCCAAAGTTTAATTTAATTTCATTACATTTGTATACATAATGCTTAAACTTAAACTAACATCAAGAAAATTTTAATGGCAAAATTCAATTGTATTATTAATAAGTAGGGATTGTATATTGTATACCTTGTTTTGTAGCTAAGGATCCGCCAATGCTTGTATTTGAAAAACTACAAACAAATTGCTAGCCCTTTATCGCCTAGAATAAATAGAAGAACTGAAAAGTTTATACTTGTAGTTTGAATGATCTGCGTTTTTTTAAATTCACATAATTAATAATAGTAAAAATTTTATCAGACCTGCTTTTAACCAAAAAAGGACCTGTATAAGGTTGCTGAAAAGGAGTTTTAAGAGCATCCGTTCTTACAAATACATGCGAACAGTTAGAAAGTTCCTTAAAAAAGAAATTAATTTATAAATTTTATTAATTTCCTTTGATAATAAATTTAATTAATGTATTAATTATAAGTTAATAAATGTGTTTAATTAAATAATATATTTTATTTAAAAAATAAAATATTCTAAAAGATAGAAATTATAACAACATTATTTATTCTACACACACGTTAAATCGGCCCTATTGGTCGGTATTATAGTTTCATCTGTTTCATTGTTTTTTTTTTGCTAGATCGGACAATGGGAGGCATTTCTTTTGTAATTTGATTAGAAATGTTCAGCGATACAAACATGATATACGTAATTAATAAATTAATTAGATTGGAATAGGAGTTATGGGATGTCATTGGGTTTATAACTGTTTTATACCAAATTGTACAATATTACTTCTAATTAGACTAGTGAGCCATCAACTAGAATAGTTTGGGTACCTCCGGTAAATACAGACAAACAAATCATTCATAGTCTTCTAAATGTAGAGTGTTGTCAGTGCCTTGTTCCAATCTTGTGATAATTTTGTACAGTACAGTACTTGTTTGATACGGCACCTACAGAATAAATGCCAAATATTTTGTTTCATTAAAAATCAATTTTAAATACTTAACCCAAAAAAAAGGTATAGAATACTCAGAAAATAACAATACCTCAAATAAGCAGCCTTTCTATTTTACCTTTATCTTTAGGTATTCAGGTATGGGCAGTTTAGTACAACGCAAGCGATGTTTGTTTGGTTTTCATAAATTTTGTTCCAATTTTGCATAAAAATTTAAAAAAAACATTTACAAATAAGATCGATTATATAATACATTAAACTGCTGTTACTAAAGCTATCACAAAAGGTCGAAATTGTACTCCATTAAACTCGCCCGCTTTAATATTAGGTTCAAAAATGAAAAAAAAAAAAAAAAAAAATTAAATCAAAAACTGAAACAATAGACAGAGGTCAAATTTTTGTGGCCAATATAATTTGTGATCAATGATTCAATTAGTTTAATAGAAATCTTCATGTATTGAATGATAACTTTTAATAATTTTTTGTTGTTTTTTTTTTTATTAAAATTATCTACAAACTTAGACGACACACTCAGACAAAAAACAATAATTTCTATATATCAATGGCGTCAATATGAATTATTTAGTAAAACTTTCGGAATTCAACTGAAACATTCCGCTCTAATCACATACATTGTGTTTATACTTAGTACATAGCACTTAACAGTAGCAAAATTCTCATGTGAACGCCCTTGTTTCTTAACTACATCTATGTACATAATACAAATAGATAAATGGCTTAAATGCATCGTGACTTTTGCCCCAATAGTCTAAACATGTAATGTGAATTATGTGTAACTGATAATAATACAAAATAAGAATTGATTAACAACATGCGGGTAATTTTTCAAGCCAATAATGTGAGATCAAACGAATAAGTATTTAAAAAAAAAAAAAAAAAAGTATTAAATCAAACACAACAATTGCAGCTGATAATTTAATAATAAATTTATTTTATTTTTTTTTTATTTGATGTAATTAGAATTTCAAATAAAGTTAATTGTCATCGCGACATTCACCGCCATTCATGTTCTTTTAGTTTTGACTTGAGAAAAAGTTTGTTTTTCTTTCAATTCATCTATTTGTAAGTCAACGTGTGCGTTACAAACATGTTTGTTTAATGCATGTAAATATGTTTAGAATTAATTTAAAATAAATTTACATGTTTTGTTTGTGAATAGTTTTTTTTTTGTGTTTGTTATTAGTATGGCTTCATACTAATGAAATTACAAAAAAACAAAAATTTTTTTTTATATATAAATCCAACTTTTTTCTAACTCGCCTTCCTTAATCGTAGGTTATTTACAGCCAATTGATTCGTCCAGGTACGGTATGATTGAATTAAAATAAGAGTCTAAAGCCTGACGCACACTGAGGCGATGACGGTACAATACAACACAGTAAAATGTATTTGGCACCGCACACTAGGGTGGTATGATGGCGTTTTATTTTGTTAACGCTGTATGTTCTATTTTATCGCGTACCGCGCTTGAATTTAAGTGATTTCCATGAAGACAATGTCAGATACGAGAAAATAATGTTGATAATAAGAGAATATACCATTTTGTACGATTTCCTAAGAGAACATCCCATTTTGTACGAAAGAGGATGGTAGGTTTTATTGTTTTATTATTATACTTACATATTTACTTATACTGAATTAAAATAAGTAACAAATTGTTTTCGGAAAACACTTAAAATAAAATTCACACAGCAAACTGCTACACCGACAACAACAAAATATTTTGTCTTATCTTATTTATTTAAGAATCAAATTTAAGACAGAATTCAATCATACCGCACCAGCTTTATTGATGGCAATTTTAACAGTGTACAACACTGCTCAATTCCGACATTCTTAATCTGTCAAACATTTGAAAATATTTTCACCTATAGTTTGATGTGGAATGCGAACCAACCGGACTTAGTTTTCGGGCATGAGATTTCAGTCATTTTATAACATGAATAATTATAGACATAGATTATTTTAGTAGGGGTGGAGAATAATTTCGATGGCCCTATGACCCTAATATCCGCGTTATACTTATATATGTGGCTACGATGAATAGATAGATGTAGGTACAGGGTGCACCTTTGACATAAGTCGGATTTCAAGGCGATTTGTTTATGGAAATAAGTTAATAAAGAGATTTAAACGTAGTATGTCTGTGTTCCATATTGTGAATTGGCCACAATCTTATCTAATCTAAACCATTACTAAATTGTCTATTTGCGTCATCAGGTGTTTTCTTTTACATCTATGTATGTACAATTGTACATTAATACATTAAGTCAAAAACAGCCTAATAAAAGAAATCATAAAGTTACGCAACCATTAAATATTAATCAACCGATTCGAATTTCGAGTTGTTTTAATTTAAAATGTCAATCATTACTAATAAAAATTAAATTGTATGCGGCCGACCCCATTTTCCATTCTCTCGACCGTTCCGACACCCTATTATAGTTTTGAGACCCTGGCACTAATGTAATTGAAAATTTAAAACACATCTGACATATGTAATGTATGCATGTATGTAGGGCACACACTGTACACGTACAGGCCGTAAATAATATTCTTATAGAATATTTATAAATGATTTTTATGATGAAATTATTTTACTGTTAAATAATAAAGTTCGCCCACTAAATTTTGTCGCACAACCTTACATCATAAAGTAAACCTGGTGTAACTACTTTACTTAAGAGTTAAACTACAAATTACTACTTCACTTTATTTTCAGAATTTATAATATTATAAATTAAAAAAATGTGTCTTGAGGCTATAATGTCTTCAAGTTCGTGTTTTTTGTTTATTTTCAATTTCTTTTTTTACCGAAATTTATTCAGACAATAAAAAAAAAATATTTTTGTCTTTATTTTATTTTTAATGATCCAAAAATAGAACATTTTTCAAAACTGATGAAGAAAATAACAAAAACAAAAAAATTGCAAATTACAAAATACTATCATCATATCAGCAGCCTCAAAGTTTATTGCAAATGTCTTGAGCTTGACATACAATTATTGTTTTTATCTTGGTATGTTAAATAAGTTATTTTGTTTGATTAAACAATTTTAAAGTGATGTCATCACAGCATCTGTTTGTATTTCAAGATTTCAATGTTTCACGGACAAACTTTTCATTGCCAAAAACATTTTTTTTTTTTTTTCATTTTGTGTTCGTGTAAATTAATTGTTCACAGTGGCGCCGGACTATATTAAGGAAAATAATTTTTTTGATGTTATCGTTTCATCTGCAAGTGTACATACAATACACAGAATTTATTGAGATAAATATTTTATTTTTAATTTTAAGGGTCATTTTTGTGGTTCTTACCATTTTAGTCGGAATGTGTTGAATAAATGACCATCGAAAATCGGGCTTATTGTTGATACATTCATTTACATTGAACAAAAATTATTTGTTGTAGTTTTTTCTTCCTTTATTGATCGATAACTCCAAATGATACATTGATGATGGTAATGTAACTTTCATATAGAGTAGAACACCTTGATTTACGGAACACCAACAAAATTTATTCGTGAGACTCAATTTACGGATTTTTGGGTGTTCCGCAAATCGAGGTTCTACTGTACTTAGTCTGGACCCACTGATGATCAGAAAAATAGCATAACATAAGATGGCTTGATTATTATTGATATTTACTGACGTTCTACAATTGAAAAAATTATTTAGGCAATTTTTCTCTAAATTTTCTAGTCTTTTTCACATTTTTTGTTATCGCAACAAACAAAATCTTAACTCGTAATATTAGCTTCAGAGAGGTTACTCTTGAAAACGATTGTCGTCTAGGCGTTAAGGTGTATTTTTTCTTTAAGCACTCACTACAACAGTTCACCAAATATTAAAGCCGCCATTGTTTTAAGTGTAGAGGCGTATTCGACCGCAGTTAAGGAGGCATATTAACGTCGTCGACGATGCTATCGCGAGAGTAGAAAAAAACGATAAAAGAGCGTATTTGTGGCTCATATAGTTTTCAAGAGTATGTTCTCTGGCTAACACATTTACTCCAATTTATGATATTTCATTAAATACCATAGAATTTAGTCTTCAGTCCAAAAACCAGCTAGCTTAAATCAAAAAGATAGTTACAATTCTTCCAGGTAGTTAGTTAGGCCTAGACATTTCAATTTTACTCAACCATAAAGATATTTAAATTAAAAAGGCATAATAAAAAGACGTAACCATTAAATACTAAACATTTAACTATTTGAAAAAATCTTTTCACATCTAATTTAAGAATTAAAATCTTTGACTTCCTCTCCGGAAAAAAAATGCACACCAAATATATTATGTAATTAACTTACTAATTTTACTGTTTTGACTTTGCCATATCATGCATGCTGATTGTGTTTATTACTTCACAGATATTTTATAATAGAAATTTTCCGCTATAAAAGTCCGTATTATCAAAAATAATGAAATTTAAAAATAAACTTTGTATGTGATATATAATTATTTATGTACATATGTATATATACCATATTGTTACTTAAGCACACATATGCATGGTTAATGATAATTTTAATTATGTAAAACCAAAACATCCTATATCCTATCAAAAAAGCACATTAAATAACGAGCTAAGTAAAAGTGAAATGAAATAAAGTCACGCAATCCTGATGCCTGGCTATATAATCATTTTATACGAGTGATTAATTATGGCAAAAATCAGACAATACTAGGGAAAATGGGGTAGGTTATCCCATTTGTGTTGGCAATGACATTGAAAAGACTATTATGCCTGTATATGTATAGTATGTATATCTAGTTAGGCAGTTACGATGCAAATTAACAGCACATTAAAAATATTTGTACACGCGTAATAAGGAATGTGGGGCGAATCGGCACACTGGCGAATCAAGAGAAGGAAGAATCTAAATAAAAAAAAGTTTTAATAACGAACAAAATAAAAAATTAGTAGACTTTTTGATATATTTTTTGAAAAACTGAACTTTGATTCAGGGATATTGGCACATATGTGTACATTTATTTTTGGCAATCAAAATTACTGTTATTTATAATTAAAAAATTAAAAATTAAAAAATTAATAATTCGTCTCTGAAGAGGTTAAACGAATTGGCTGTTTTGCAACTCAGACATGTTTTTAGTGTTGATTTAAAAATTTTCATAATCTTGTAATTTGTAATCTTGTAAATTTTAAATCCATTTGTAAAAACTATTTTTGTTTTACACGGTAGATTGCGTTTCAGTGAAGACCGTGTAAAAGAGAAAAATTAACTTTTTAGCAGTTTTTCTTGATAGTTTTAATGTTATTAATGTTAAAAAAAGAGTTGTATCCAGTTTATGGACCGTGTTAAACGAGACGATCGTGTAAAGAAGAATTCATCTAAATTAAGTAACACGCCAAATACAATTTTGAACTTATTCTAATTCAAATTTATAATACACATTGAGTGATATTACTAATTTCACTTCACACGGATACAATCTGAAGATCGAGATATACACAAAAGTAAGACATTTTTTACAAACCTGTCAATAAAAAATTTATAACAAGACTGAAATGCAGTTTCTCATTTCAAACGAAATTGGATGATGATTATATGTATGTGCTCTTGTTTCTCGTATGGAGTTGCCTATACTTTGAAAGCAAAACTATCGCCGGAGTATTACACATCAAAATAACGATGTACACCTTTTACATCATCATGCTTTAGCGGTGTAAAAGTTGAAAACTGAGGCAACCACATCTATCATATTGATATAGAGACCCATACATTTTGTGGTCTAAATTGCTTGCGATGAAAGTAGACACAAACACACCATAAACAATTGTGACGTGTTAAATTTATGTATAGATGTAGTTAGATGCAGCAGAATCGTTTCCTTTTTCAAGTTATTCAAGTCGATTGATATTAAGTAGGCATTTTTTTTTTAAATATATACCTATTTGCAATACATTCCAATGTCTGGATCGGGAATAACATAAACATGTGTGTGATTCCGAAATTACACAGATGCCGTGTAGGAGCGTAGACTATAGGCGCATGCTGAGCTAAATGAATGTTCCCAAAAACTCAATTCAAAATTTAATTTATTCGAAGGCAAAATATTTGTATTTATAGAATTACTTAGTCTTAGATATTATGAAAAGAGGCACGACAACAGACCACGTTATGGTTTTTTCATATAAACATACATATCTCCATGTGATGTTTTATAGATATGTTCCCATAAAAAAAAACCAACCAATATTTGATGAGATAATCCTCAGACACTTGATGAAATGTGTTTGATTGAATTTGAAAATTATATGAAGATGAAAGAGGAGGAAGAAAAACAAAATTAGTTTTAAAGAATGTCAATGATTAAAGCACCGTTAGACTACATATAGACAAGGTTCTAGAGAGATTACATATGTAATAAGTTTTCGTATATACATTAGAATTAAATAGAGTGTGAAAACGATGGCGCCACAATGTATTGCCATAAAATATTTTTAAATTTTTGTTAAAAAAAACATGTTCTATACCCACCTTATACATATTTTCATAGTTTATCTTCAAAAAAAAGAGAACAGCCCACCTACTGTTCAATATATCGGTATCTGTTAATATTCATTTTGTAGGCTTGTGGCCGCGAATTAGCAAAAATATGTCATTTAAATTCAAAGTAGGACGTCCATTTTTATGATATTAGAATTTTCGGTATATATTCGGATCGTTCGAGGTCTATCTACACGACTGTCTAATTCAATAAAACAGTTTTGTTTTTTTTTCTTAACAAATAATAATTAAATTTAAAAAGCCGTAAACATTCATTTGTTAAAGGTCCATTACACCGGTAAACAATTTAATTAATCTAATAAATTATCGGGCTATAAAAATACTTTTCCCATCAATAGTTATTCACACGAGTGTATCGGCCGGAAAAAAAAACATTTTGAACTAATTTGTTTGGTCAATATGTGGGCAAGGAAACATATAATTATTAATTGCAATGCACACATACATACATATGTGATAAATAATTGGTTATTTCTGCCGTAAATAAATCATGAATTGTTTGAAAAATGTAAATATTTTGCACATTACGCAAAACATCGGCTCAACGTTGATTTTTTTCGGCGTCGTTCAGTGAGGTCATCGAAGCCATGTTTTTTTTGGATTTTTTTTGAGTTTTATTACTTCAGAATTTATTAGTTTAATGCAATTGTCTGGTTTTATGTGATAACGACAATTGATGCCATTTTGTGACGTATACCTACTGTAATTTGTTCGTTCAACACTTCTATGGGTATACGCTATACGGTGTCAATGAGTTGTGAATTTGTAGCTATAAGTACATGTGTTGGTTATCATCCAACACTAATTAAAGGACCATCAGTTCAATTCTTTTCCCATTGACATCTAAAAGCTATTATACACCGAACATCGAATAGATGAACACTTTTTTCGTTTTGTTTTATAAATGGAGATCAAAAATTACTACCTACCTATCATTAAAATTAAAATTTTGATTTTTTTGTTGTAAGTACTTAGGAGATAAGATATTTAAAACAATTGCATATCATACCACAACAAACGGATTGAAATGTCCAACTCAGTTTAATAGTATTGTTGTGATGTATACCTAGTTAATGTAATGTGAAAAGTCTACCCATAAGTAAATTCTCTTTGTATGTATTGAGGTATAAGAAATGAAAAATGCGTGTACACAGTGAATAAATTTCCAGTGCCAGCAAACAAGCATGAACAAGTTTCTATACACATTGCTTTAAACTTGAATAAATTGAATTAAAGTAGATGACATATTTTAACGTTATTTGCGCCTTTCTGTTCTCTAAACACTTCCATTTTTTCCATTTATTTTATACTGTACATACAATATGAGTATGCTGAGTGTATTATATAAAACATGTCCACGTTTCTATAGAGTAGATGATCATAGGTCATCAAACGACCTTGCTGCATAAATTTAAAAAAAATTTACTTAGAAAAAGTTGATTAATCGAAGTAAAGATGTGAACTTTATTATGCAAAAAAAAAGAAGCTGATCATTTATGTATGTCTCATATGAATTGGCAGACATTCACAAAACATCAACATGTAAGCAATAAAAATTGTGTACAAAAATATACACAACTTAAACTTAAAGTATGAGTTAATTCTGGTAAATTTTAAAGTATGTATAATAATATTGTCATGTATAATACTTATTTAGTCAATAAAAATGTTGATAGGGTAGTGGCACCAGTGCTCGGCCACTTACACACGCTCAAGTTTAGGTGAAAATTACTAAATGCTTTCGAGATTTATCTGTCTTTTAACGATTTTTGCAAATTAAAATCTAGTCGGTCGGCCATCATTTGATTTAGTGGACCATTTAATCTAGTGGTCGGCCAACAACTATGGTATTTTCGAATAGATTTACTTAATTTAAAAAAATAATTCACTAATAAATTACTTGGGAAAACAGTCAGTTTGATAAGCGGTGAATGATAAAATTATTTTTTACTAAATTAGTACTTCGTTATGGTAGAGTATGAATACTAAAAATTAAGTGGGAGAAAGTGTCATCTTTAAAAAAAAAATACTTATGATTATCTCACATATACTTAGGCTTATTTATATTAGTTTTTCGATTATAAAGTGGCCGACTACTGGGTGGTGACCGACTTTAGGTGACTCTACCTTATGCGACTCTACCTTACATATGTACGTACATTTATGTGTGTACGACTTAAAATAAATATTTTAACGTATGAATCATGACATCAAGCATAACATACTCTACTTGATGTTTCACCAACATTTTTAAAAGTTCGTGTCATATCGAAGAAACATCATTAATAATAATACGGTGAATATGTTAAAACGTCATTGGGCTGGGGAAGCATTAGTCATATGCGAAGCGATTATAAAGTTTTTTTTTTTCTTTTTCTTGTATTCTGGTTAAATGCTTTATTGCCACAAAGTAACCATTTCATTGTTACAAAACATAATTTTATGCATTTCCGATTGATGACTGTATCGCTTCCTATTTGTGTTGTTTTTTTTTCTTTTATATTTAATATTTAGTAGAAAAGAAAACACCTACTGATTTATGTATGTTACATGCATTTTTGCATATATTAACGATACGCCTATGTGTACTTTCTGTTTTTCACCTAAATAGGTACTTTTTTATTATGTAGGCAATTAGTTTCGTAATATTCTTTTTTAATGAAGTGTAGAAATATAACTTTTGGTAGCGTTTAAATGAACATCATCTGATACTGAGAAATTATCATTTTTGAGATTTTGTGATAAGTGCATTTGATATTTTCCATTTCGAGAAATCGGTGTTCCATGATTTTTTTTATTCTTCATTTATAGTTTTTTGTTTTTTTTTTTAAATCCTACCTAAAAATATTTTTTTTTTAAATAGACAATTAATGTTATTTGTCAAACGTCCTTTTATTTGTTTATAAAAAATCTTTACCTAATTTAAAACTTGTCAACCAAAAATTGAACTCTTTGTGATTGATGGGCTTGTTGACAGATTTTTCAAATATCCATATG
The DNA here is from genome assembly GCA_026745375.1 of Platyura marginata. Taxonomy (NCBI): domain Eukaryota; kingdom Metazoa; phylum Arthropoda; class Insecta; order Diptera; family Keroplatidae; genus Platyura; species Platyura marginata. Next base: position 15,203 of record JANSTT010017344.1, read on the forward strand.
AATGGCATATGCCCAAAAAAAAAAAATGTTATATGGGTTCGGCATCTTCAATACAATGACGATACATATGGTAAGAAAAAATGGTAAAACAAATGAGATATTTCACAATAAAGTTCTAGTGCCACTGATGAAAAAAAAATGGTTATTGAAAATGATTATTTATTTATCATTAATTACCCAAAAAAGGCAGACGATTTTGTTTCTCTGAAAGGTTTTGTTTCTCAATTTGTGTGCAATTTTTTCAAAATGTGTGCAATTTTTTTCCTTTCTGGAGCTTTCGACTAGACTAATATTCCAAAATATAAAATGAAACTCATAAACCATCACTAAAAAAAAAAAAAACCTGATCATCGATTCTTACCGTTACTTGAATAATTTATACTAATAGGTGCCGGTTCCCAGTCGTTTCCTTCGGATGGAATTTCTTAGGGGCTCAATTTTACATTTTTACATCTCTAATAACATTTGAGGAAATTTTTGATACTGTCATGAGGCATTCCAGCAGAATTTAAAGACAAAAAGTCCGAGGAAGTGCGTGGTAGTCCGCCAATTGTTACTCTCAAGTGTCATCCATATAAGAAGTTGCTATATTGTCTTATTCAATTTACTTCACTACGCATTATTCCTTTTTCTATGATGATGCGTATAGCAAGGTGATCATACTTTTACGGTTTCAAGTTCTAAATTGTGTAGCTAATACTCCATAATTGGGGATACCTCTATTACGTTGAATAGAGTTCTTTTCAGTGTTTCGATTTGTTCAACTAGTTGGGAAAATTAAAAAAAAAACTTGATTCGTTTTCTTTACTTCGTGTCTGTGATACAAAATTTTATAGAAAAACTACTGCCATTTGTGCTGTTATTGTTAACCAATTAACCTATACGAACTGTAGACCATGGTCCGTGGTGTAGAATTTTCTGATTATTATAAAAAATTTAAGAAAACTAATAAATAATTGTAATTAATGCCTTAATTTCGTTGAACTCATAGCTTAAGTATATAAACGATTGGCAGAATTATTAATGGCAGTCGGTCAAGGCCGGCCAAATTATAAATGATTTATTTATTTTACACACTGCGCTCAACAAACATTAATTTTTGAATTTAACACTTTCCAAGCAATTTATTTCCTTTCGATTTTTCTCTATTCTAATTTATAGAGAAGAACATAGCTCTGGCTATTTAGAATGTTACCACAGCTGTTGTTTACAATATACGAAATCTATTTTTAAAATTGAAATGTTATTCTTTCATTAAAATTGTTTTTATTTCTTTTGCTTTTATTTATAAAATTTCTGCCAACAATTTTTACCAGAAATTAGGTTTATGGATAAGATTAGGTATCTCAATAAATTAATCAGATACAAGCTGCAATAACAATTAATTTATACTTTATTGGTGTTTTATACATTGCTTAATCGATTTTGAGTTGTTTGCTATTAACTTCCAAAATGTCTGGCACTGGCTGTTTTTTTTGGTTGAGAAATTTTACAAAAAAAAAAAAAAAAAAAAAAAATCAAAAAACATGTAGGAACTGATGGCAAATGTGGAAGTCACCAGTAGGTAATATTACATGACATTGTTTACAATTTTTAAATGAACCTAATGTTTAACATAATTTATATTTAACTATGCAGTCATGCGTCTGTTGAAAAAAAAAAAAAGTTTCCGAGATCTTATATCTGGTATGGAACATAAACAAACACCTTATGGAAAGGAATGTAATATGTAAATAAACAGTTTTTTTTTCTCCTTCTTTTTCTTCTTCTCCAGCATAAAAATTGTATAATTACTTGTTGTTGCCCAAACGAAATGAACGGTTAGTAATGGTGTTTTTTCGGTCTTTTGAGATTTAGTATAATGGCGAAGCGAATAAAAAATTGATATTATATGCTGACATGTATAAATTCAAGCAATAATCGTTAATGTAAATGGGAACATGTATTTGGAAATAAATTGTAGGTGGATTTTGCAAAATTAAAAAAAAAAAAATCTAAATCTAAATAGAATATTTGATATTTATGAGAAAACAAACATCTTTGATTTGTATAAACATCTCTCCCACATGCACACTCGTACAATCAATTTTGTTTTACGTTTATAAAGTGCGGTTTAATACCTACGAATTAAGCATACAAAATTATTGCTACTATAAAGGAAAAAACCATAAGATTAAGTAGTAAAAGCAGGTAAGTCGGAACACGGCAGGTAATTTGGAACGCAAATGGATTTTCATGGAAAATAGTGTCTTTATAA
>JANSTT010017345.1:0-17458 GCA_026745375.1 Platyura marginata
TATCACAGGCATTAGGTAATCGAATACTAAAACGAAAAGATGTCAAAACCCAAAATAATGAATGGTGAAATCTTTGCAATTCTGGATTTTAGCTGACATCCCACATTACCAAAATTATTCTCATTGTACAAATTGGTAGAATGGATCAAAAATACAAAACGAAAGGTTGAAAATTGAACAATTATTTTATTATCTTGGAATTGTCTCAATGACCATATGAACAATAAACAATAAAAAAATTACTTGTCAATTTGAGTAAACAAAAAAGACTTTTTAATAACACGGCTCGGTTTAGTTAAAATTAAATTCAACAGTTTCATCCATTTCGAATTCAAAATATCTTCCAAAGTTCAACAAAACTTTCTTATATCCACAATATCACGATTTTAAAACTATAATTTCTGTTTCTCTGATCACTCAACAATGTACTTAATCGAGAAACATCAAATAGCATCGAAGCATTAATAAACAAAATAACGCCCAACGATAAAATGTCGGCAATTTTCGGATTATGTAATATGTAATGCCCCAAACAATTAAATGGAAAATTTTTCAAAAATATGTCTTCAAAAATTTACTTAATCAACGATTACTTGAGTTAAGCTATAATTTTGATTAGGTTAATGATGCGTATGTACGGATATCAGTATCAATTCTTATTCTTATTATTACTTTTGATACATTTATTTTTTTAAGACTTTTTTTTGTATAGCCCACTGTTTAATCCATTGATTCATTAGGAAACCTATTATTTCTAACATAGATTAAATATTTTTTTATTAATAGAGTACTATTTAAAGGAAAACTAATTTTATTTCAGCATCCCCGCTGGCTAAATGTATAACTCTATCACCGACGAATATAAGCAAAGATGCTGCATCGCTATTATTAGCCGAACTAAAACAGACACAACATTTAAATCAAACAGAACGATTTCGTAGATTAATTCCATATATGACATTCTATATTCCAGCAAATGACTATTTTCCAGATAATCAAGCTTACAGCTTTATGCCAATGGTAAAATCATTCAGTTTCTAATTTAACCCATATGCATAGTAATTTCAAATAAATGAACTTAGTCTAATCAACAATACCAAAAGCAAGCGGTTAAATTATACCAACAGCACCAACAACAACAACAACAACCAATTCAACATACCCAGCAGCATCATACAAAGTCCCAACAACAGCAAAATAATAGGCATGTTGTCTACAATAATATCAATAAATATTCCAGCAATCGACCACAAGTTCAAGCAATTGTTTACAATACTCGCCATCAGCCATATAAACCTTATGAATCACAAATTCAACATATAATGCAACCACAAAGAGTTAATTATAATCATGCTAAGGTGAGATAATACAATTCAGTTTGCTATTGTTCCACTGTATTTGCTTTATTTATTAAATATTAGCCATTGACTCCACAACAACAGCCGACAGACGGATTGACACCTTTCTTACCATCGAATCAAGTTCCAGGACAATTTAAACCAATCGTCTACGATGACACTGTCCAATATCAGCAAAATAATAATAATAGTAACGATAATCATCCTAAATCTGTGATAACAATTGTTCCAAAGGAATCCCAATCGAAAACAGCCGAATCCATACAATCAACACCAAAACCTTTTTATCATTCATACAATGAACAATCTAAACCAAATTATGCTGCCTACATTAAATCTCATCCCTATGTTCAAGTGTCTACATCCACAGATATCCCAGTTCAACGTCAGGTAGCATATAAAGTTCATCCAACGACTTATCAATCAGTTGAGACACAAAACTTTAACTATGAACATGCGAATATAGCTCAGCAACACATTCAACCACCCAAGAGCTATAACCAATATGCAAACATTCAGTAAGTCTACAATTTTATTTAATCTCAATTCAATTCGATAATATTTTTTTTCTTGAAGCTACAATATAGATCCGGATGATGGTTATGACATTAGAGTTCCTCAAAGAGAACCGACTGTGAATCATGTGTCCAATCGACCAGAACTAATACAAAAAATCAAATATGTGGAAGAAAATTCAATCGCACCGAGTCCATCACCAAATTCTGTAACTCATTCACCCGAATATAGATACTCAAAATTGCAGCACCAACAACTACAACAACAGCAGCAGCAAGATGTCTCATATGAAGATTTCTCTGAAGATCAAATCAATTATAAACCATCAAGAGTGTCAACTCCTGCACCAAGGCAACATCTTACCGAAACAACACAAATTCAACCACCCACTGTAACAACATATCATCCAACTCCACCATCAGCAAAACAATACTACAATCCTTATGTAAAACTACACAAAAATCCGGAAATAACTAGTGTGTCATCACAACCGATACGAGCACCAATTGTTCATAGGCCAGAACCGGTAGTTGTCGAACGAGCCGAACCACATAATCGACCGTCTTCATTGGATGTATTGAAAAAATTGCAGGACTCAAATCTATTGCCACAGATTTTGAATGCCGAAAACATAGACGACTCAATACAGACTTTGGTGAAAATTTTAAATAATATCAAGCAATCACAACACGTGGCCGAGATGCCGCCACAGCATCATCACCAAGAAATCAACTATGACAATAGTGAGGGTTACAATGATTACAATGAAGATGTTAAAAGTAACAAAATCTAGGTTTAATTTCGATTTTATATTTGACATTTGTCAATTGTTTATAGTTACAGGAGATGAAACACCCGGTCCAAATACTGGACGACCGGGAGTCGATTATCCAGCATTGGCTGAGATACCACAGACAAATTTTAATTGTAAGGAACAACGATACAAGGGCTTTTTTGGTGATCCCGAAACAAATTGTCAAGTATGGCATTACTGTGATTTGAATGGTGGTCAGGCATCGTTTTTATGTCCGAACGGAACGATTTTTAGTCAGGTAATCAATCGTTTATTTTCCTCTTGATTCAAATAGATAAAGAACAAATAACAAATTACTCCTCAAATGCTTGATAATAGGTTGCCCTAACATGTGATTGGTGGTTTAATGTAAAATGTTCAACAACCACTCAACTCTATGTCCTAAATGAGCGACTTTACAAATACATTTTGCCATTTAATCCAAAATTTCCAGAAGACTACAGTGGACCGTTGGTTGACAAGTAAGTAACATCTCATTTAGAATGATATCAAATAATTTTTTGTTTTTTGCACTCAGATATTTAGCTATAAAATTCCAAGAAATGGAAGAAAAAATGAGACGACAAAAACAAAAGGGAAAAGAAGAACAAAAACAACGACTAGAACAATATCCTGACGAAGAACAAGAAGCAGACGATGAAGAAGATGAACAATCAAATGTCAATGATAATGAAGTATCTTCAAGTCCAATCAATCCATTAGAACCAAAAATCGATGAAGAAGGACAAAGTCATAATATCGATAATGCCGAGTATGAACAGGATGATGATCGATCAACTGATCGAAACGCTGACGTTATCAAATATAGTACATCAACAACAACAACGGCACAGCCAACAAAGTCGACAACACTGTCACAGCCAAAAGTGGAAGTGGAAAGTGAAAAAGTTGAAGTGATCGAAATTAAATCAGACGGTAGCACGGGACATATAATTCCTGGTCAATATAATAAATAGTAAAAGATAGAGAAGGGGAATGTACAAAAAAAAACAAACAATAGCATTTATTATATTTGCCAATATTGAGAGAGAAAGAAAGAGAGAAAAACAATTATAAATTGCTCATTTAAGAATTTAAATGTGATTTTTTATGTTTAATGTGTGTGTACAAAAAAAAAACAATAATTTTAGCAAACTACCAATGTGAGAAACAATAAAGCAAATGTGAATAGTCTAAATGTGAATTTTAATTAAAATATGTGCAATAAAGTTGTTCGTTTTAATAATTTTAAGTTGTAGTTATAAATTTATCTCCCATTAAAAAATAGATAATGGGGGTCACCAAAAGTATGCATATACATGAGAGAACAATCAGAAAGTACCACCTAACATGGCGTATAAGTGGCATGTGAATTGTTATTTATTTAAATTATTTCTTAATAAGAATTTGGTTTAAAATCAATTTTTTTTCCATGAAGTAGATTGGTATTTGTTAAGCGACATAATCAAATAAGATTCCGATTTGCAAACAAGTATTAATGTTTATTAACACTGGTAAATATCTCAGGCTAGATCTTACAATAACTATGTGCAAACTAAAAATATTCATTTTTGCTTTACAATGATCGAGAAAGTTCTACATATAAAAAATAGGATTGAAAAATTTCTATAATTTAAAAAATAGAGGAAGCTATTGTAACTCCATTTTGAAGTACAAATATTGTTTTGTTACTTGCTCAAAATGTTCTACTAAGTATCGCAACACATTATAGTTATTTCAGTCCAAAACTTAAAAACTTAATATACAACTCACCTGTTGAGATTGCCGGATTTTTGATTTGAACGCGTTCAGTTTATCAATCATTACTCGTACTTTTGAGACAGCTTTACGGTTCTGTAAACAAAATTCACTATGAAACGATATTATTAAAAAAGAAACAAAAAAAAAAAATTATCACAAACTCACCTCCAAAACAATCGAAGACAAATTATGATCAACATGCAACAATTTGCACTCTTCACACATTAAACATTTACAATTCAAACAATAAAAACTTAAATAATCCTCTGGATGTTCTCTGCAAAATATTTTTTCATCTTTATATATTGTAGGAGCGATCGAATTTATAGCCATTAATTTATGTGATCGCAATGTTTTCCCCATAGAATGGGTATTCTTAAAGCACATCTTGCAATAGAGTACTTTACAACTGCAGCACATCAAATCGGTTTGCACCAAATTGCATTCATTGCATTCTTGTTTGGTTATGTTTGATTTTGTAATGTAATGTTTTGTATTTGTATAGTAACGTTCTACTTCATGCGCCAAACAGAATTCCGTATAATTTACGAATCCCATCAGGTAATAATTGAAGTCAAATTGCGCACGAATATTTCTGAAAATGAAATTTTTTTTAATTTTTTTTTTATAATTTCAAGGAATTCTTGTTAATTTACCTGGACTTATCAATTACTGCCAGATGGTTACATTCGGGACAATTAACGAAATTTATTTTTCCAAATAAACATTTCTCGCATATTGTGTGCGAACATGGTAAAACAAATGGACGTCGCTGCTTATTATCTTTTGATACTATATTTAAAAAATTAAATACATAAATTAGAAAAAACCACTCATTGTAGAGATCAATCCAAGAGATTGTCTTCCTACAAATTGTCGCGTTAAAAGAAAAGCAAAAATTCAAAATTTCTTTTTAGGTTTAAATTTATCCGATTGACAAGTTAAAGGATTACCTCAAAGCTGACTGCATCTCAAGGACGAATACTAAAATTTGTAAAAATTTTTACAAACAAATAAATTGTTGATCATTTCATTGCATATAAAGAAAAAAAAACTTGTGTGCCAAGTAGCTCTAGCCGTTCCAGTATTTAAAGTTGTTCTAGATCTATTGGTATTTTGCTGGTTTTTGAGCGTCTCTGCACAAAATACATTTTCTTGATTTACGAATGATTAAATTTATCTTAAACAAAAGGCTTATCTCAAATATCTGTTGCACAATATGGAAAAATGATCCATCAAACAGCAGCTTAGTGCCTTTAGTACGGGGATATCTCTATGATGTGTTCATTAATAAGAGGGACTGAGGTAAGCTATCGCGATAATTAAATGGTTCAGTATATTTTGAATTATCGACGTCATGTGGTTGATCTTAGTACCGATTCCAGTAATTAATAATTTCTCATAAAAACTGGGTACAATATTATCCGAATTTTAGTGGGATTCTCATTTGTGTAACAAACCGAATTTCAATCTTGATTTTTGATCCAAATAAAGATTAGATGTGCATTACCTAAGTTGAGCAATCAACCGTAATTGTTTCGTTTATTTATATTGAACTAAATTTACTAAATTTACTTGTAAAAGCCAAACAATTTGGAAAATTTGTTTTTAAAATCAAGCATGACACTCTTTGCTCTAGCTCTAGTCACTAAATGTCGTAGCGGCTTTAATGACAAGGACAATTCATTAAAAAAAAATTATTGCATATATAGTTTCTAAGCATATAATTAATAATTGACAGTTTTCTAAAGAAAATAATAATTCTATGGATTCCAAAAATAACTTACCTGTAACATATTTTATATGGCAGCTAGGACATGATGGCGATTTTATCCATGAAGCATGTGCGTCATTATCAAATATACCGTAAGGTACATTTTTTGATGCCATTATATTTCACATATATAAAACAAACTGATTTATTAATTGTATAGAAAGTATTATTTAGAAAGCAATATTTTAGGTTAATTTATATTTTACTTTGTATAGTACACAACAATGACACAACACCACAAATTTAATTAGAATAAAAGTTCCAAGAAGTTATGCCGCCCGGTGGCGTTCTAGTTGTAGTCACATGATTATTCATTTGTCGAAGTGCGTCTAATGTAATATATTTTTTGGATGATTTATTTTAGCGCAATATTATGAAATTAGCTTAAATGCATTTATTTACTCTGATGAATCCTTTCCTAATTCAATTAGCAGAAATATTAAAGCATTAAATTCGAATATATGACATTTTTTGCTTACAATTAGATAATCCAAAATAAAAGCTCAGAGATATTTTTTTAGAGTGTATACAAAAGGTCTAAGTTCTAAGTTCATGAGTTCGTCTTCAACATTCGATGACAAAACAATCTCTCCTCTTAGACAAAAAGAATTTATTTAATATTATGTAGAGTCTGAGTACATTTATTAAATTAAATTGGACTTATCTATTACATAACTCCGCACCACTTACCACTTACTTAATTTTTAGAAATGGTTTAACATACAAAATATTTAAATAATTATCCAAACATTGAATTATGAAGTGTATCCAAATCTGCTTCACGTTGTCTGGCCCGTTGTCTTTCTTTTTTCATTTCTTCATATTCTACGTCATCCGTTTCCATCTCGTAACGACATAGTGGACAAGAATTTGTCTAAAGAATAAACATAAAAATTCTTGAATTATTTTGTCCTTTAATTGAGAATGGTCTAGCAACTATTTTTGAACAATTTTTATATTTCAGTACTATCGAAAAGAGAATTTTGATTATCCATGGGATGATCATCTGTCTGAGAAGAAATAAATATTCTTATACAATTTATGGATAATGATAGTGAATCAAAACCCAAAACAATTAGGACAATTCTTGTTTATCCTTTGCCCCTTAGAATCCTTTTAGATTAAAAACTAAATTCAATATATTATTTTACTTACCCTCTCTAACCATGGCAAAATACATGTAGCATGGAATGCATGTGTACATGGAAGTATTTTAAATATATTATCTTCAGAATCATCTGTATTCGGTTTCAGACAAATTGCACATTTTTCATCTGAGCTGGTGACTTTTTTCTCTTCCAAATTTCGAACGAGTTCTTTCGATGCAGGTGGTGCCAGACGATCCATTTCAAAGCCATCTTCAAAGAAACCATGATCACGTAGAAAACGGGCTATCAAAACCATTTGATGATTTTGTATATTATCTGATTCAATCGGTTGCCATCCCATTTCATCGAAATAGTCCATTGGAATTGATATTTATAGAGTCGAGAAAGAAGAATATGGAGCAAATTCGATTAACTGGAAACAAAATAGATAATTTTATAGACATGGATGGTTCGGAGAGAAATAAGGCATGCTTAATACGGCTTAAAGCAAAATTTAGATATAAGCTATTTTTATTACATTGACATAACCCCCTCATCTGTATGTATCTCTTGGTTCTTCTAAAGTTAAGAACATTCATGATTTCATAATTTTGAAGAATTCTAGCATTGGCCAAGAATAGCACAAACAAATAACATTAGCGCAGTGCGTGCAAAAGCTACTCTAAAAAAGTGGATTATCTAATCTAAATAATTCCCCTCTAATCTATTTTTTAAAGCCGTAGTGTCTTGTAATTTTTACACAAAAACGTGACCGTAAACACATTCAGATCAATGTAAAGTTTGAAAGTTCCGTATTCGATATAGTTGTAGCCTTCAGAATTCTAATAGCAAGCTTAAAAATGGATAGACTAGGTCAAACCTGATTTCACTTAAAACCTTTTATGACAAGAACAATCGGTCTGACTATTAATGAACATCGCGATCATCAATTGTAGCCATATGTGTAAAATATTATAGAAAATCGTTGATACTCGTATCTCACCAATTCTACCTTTTTTTGGAACAAGTCCACCATACCATACCATGTAAAGTAAAAGTCTGGTGGATTAGGTACTCGGTGTTCCGAGTTAGAACCAGAATTCTCTAGTTTTGATAATTAAATTATTTGATAAAAAAAAATGTATTTCAATTTATTATTATTAAATATGTACGTACATACATATTGTATGTATACATAACAAATATGATAAATATTTGTGGAACAATCATAAAATAGTCTGCTGGTATCAATTCACTTTGCGGGTATTTAAGTTATGTACTATATTAACAACACTCAACACACCAAAACGAAAAATAAATACAATTTTTTTTTATAATAAACCAGTCCGGCAATATATCAATTTAATTTAAAATTAATCAAAATAATAAATAAAAGAGGGGATACAAAATTAAGATCATGGACTTTATTAACCAATACTCCCCTATATTATATTTTATGTTACTCTATTTAAATTTCACAAGAAATAAATTATGAATCCAATAAATTTGAAATGAAATGACAGCAAAATCAATTACGGACACATAAAATAAGTCATTTTCAGTATTGATTTACTAACAATATTTTGGTTGTTGAATTAATCGAAATTACTTATGTGATTAGTGTCCTGTATAAGTATATATAGAATGGAATAATAAATTGTTTTGGTTTTTTTTCGTATAAAATTAATTCATGAGAGAATTGGTGTAGTAGGCCACGTTGGAATGATAATTAGTTGTATGATGGACAAACACTGAGATGGTTTATTATAAGAAATGATCTTTATTGTTCACTGTTTTCGATGAAGCAAGTCCAGAGTTTAACTAAAATCACAACACTACCGATGAGTTGTTCAAACGTATCAGTATAACGGGGTACATAGAGGTTTCACTCTAACACGATTAGAAAATTCTCGTATAACACGGTAGTTGTACAATACTTGCTATTTATTAGTATCATACAACAAGAAATTATAGTATGTGGAAACCTATCTTCTTCTTCTTCCTCGCGTTTACCCATTTATGTGGGGTCTGCTCTAGTTCTGAGGCGCCTGAGAATCTATATTGAAACCTATCAACCGTGTTATAGGAGGGATACCTGTACATCCCCCAGACTTGAAACTGGTGGTCAAAAATATTTTAAAAGAACAACAATTTTTCTATGTGTTTTGGGTTCAACGAAAACTATGTTAATTGTCCCACTCTCTCTCTCTCTCCCCTTTCCAATAATTAATAATCCAAAATATCAATTTAAAAATTTTTAAAATATGGAAAAATCAATTTTTTTGAAATTAGATCGTTCAGTGTTTTTTGTGAAAATTGACGATTCAAACTGGATATGCTCTAATTTGTTGCCAGTATATATATGTACAAATGTAAACTTCGCAGTAAAATACCAGTGAAACAATATTTAACATGAACTTAAAACTTAAGTAATACAACAACAACAATAAAATAAATAAAACTGTGTTTTTGTCGAATTTATTTTTATCCGTAATGTCAGCAATATTATGATATCATTCTAAATGCACCATTATCGTTCGTTATAATCGTGTGGTATGATATCAAACACAATAGAAAAACATTTGATAAGAAACACCGCGTCTATATACGCAGTGCGAAAAACCACATGACCAAAATTATAGATAAGAAAAGAAAAAAATAAATAAAAGGAATAAAAACACACAAATATATGGTTTTTCAGTCTAAAATGTTTTTTTTTCTCTTTAATTTAATTTATAATACATTTTATGTAACGGAAATAAGCATTTAGTTAAGACAATACAATTTAATTTATGTAGTAAAAATGCATTTTAAAAACTAAATAACGGTTGGGCCCTTTAAGAATTTAACTTTTTCTTAATTTTTTTTGTTGCTTTTTCTTCTTATATTTTTTACAATATTGTCTCAGCGGTCAAATTTGTATATAATACTTATTTGTTTTTTTGTGGGACCATAGAAATTTAAAACAATCAAAAATGTACCAGGTAATTAAATGTCTTTGGGAATAACACGCTAACCCAACTCCCTACCCTAGTCGTTCTGAATGATTTAATGATAAAATACGAATTTTCACAAAATATAATTTCCTTATTGACTCACTCATAATGAAATGGTTTAATTAAAATTAATTTAATTAATGAGCAGTAAAAGTGTTTCTTTCTCACTGATAAACTAGAATAAGACTGACTGTACGTGGTAAACAATGGTATCCTAATCACGACACACGAACACCCTGACATTTTTCGAAAAAGAAATTACTGTTTGTAGATATTAATGCATTTGCAATAAAAGATAGCGAGTTGCAACATTTACAATAACAGTGGAAATGAATAAGAGGCTTGTTTAGTACAACAACATTTCTAAACATTATTCAGAACAACTCTCACTCATTTGTAATATGTATAATGAGATATTCTTGACATTTGTGGCTAGATTTAAATTAAGAATGACAAAAAAAAACACAACCAGGTATTATAGACGATTCCAAACAATTTATAGTAAATAGTATCAAGGGGTCGGTTAGCGTGGTGTTCCATTAGAACAACGGTCCAAAATCATTAGGTCGCAATAGTGTACCGATTCTTTTAATAATGATAATTAGGCAATTAGGTTTATTGCAATAATTGGGATGAAAGGGACAATATAATAATCAAAATATCTAGCAACCTTATATTTTTGGAGGTCTTGAAATTGGAACAAAAAAAACACTAATTTTGTAGAACCGGAAACAACAGCAAAGCTAAATGTATGTAATTTATAGTAACAATGCCCCCCCTAATCAAACTATTATCATTAGAAGCTTGGGATTTTTGTTTTTTAAAAGTTTTTTTTGTTTTGTTTTGTTTTGCCTTAAATGATTCACAATTAATGGCATTGCAACGTAAATGCTTTCGTTTTTGATTAGAAAAAGTGTGTGTGTGTGTGTGTGTGTGTGTGTGTGTGTGTGTGTGTGTGTGTGTGTGTGTATGTGTATGTGGCTGTGTGATCATTTTAAAAATAAATACAATTACATTAAGGTTCATAATTTGAATTTAAATTTTTTTTTTTGTTTTTCTTTAATCAAAATATCAATTTTCATTAGATGAAGTTTGTTTTTCTTTAACTCTTTCTGAACACAAATAAACATTTATTTACAATTCCTAACTCTTTCCTTCCTTGTTTTTATTTTAATTTTTTTTTCTCTTTTTCTCAATTTTACGTGATAAATCGATATAATTTTTTTTTTTTATAAACTAAAAAAATATATTTCAGCCATAATATTATTATTATTATTTATTATGTTTATGAAAAACCTTAATACTTATTTTTTCTTTTTATGGTAAAAACAAAAAAACAAAAAAAAAAAAAATAACAAAAAGACTTTTTCGGGCTAGTTCACTTTTTAATTTTACTGGACTAAGTATTGTTTTTCTTTTAATGTAAAAAATTAGGTTTACTGCAATTACTAACACAACAACTGGCTAATCGGTAATTGAAATTTGCGCATAACCAACTAACGCTTTTTCATCGGCAACCTCACCGGGTGCCACACCGGAACATAATTGAAACGTGACAGTCTTCATTTGTGTACGGCTATCAATTAATCTCTGTAAATTGGCTGCCATTACAATGGTATCTCGACTATCGACAAGACCAGCTTCAACCAATTCGGATGCGATGCCATCGGACGAATCTTTGCCAACAGCAAATTCAAATCGTATATCGTGAAGTTCACGTTTTTGATTTCTCATCCGTAGAACCAAATTAACCGGTGCAAAATCATCAACGGTACTTGTAACTTCGGCGGTTTTATCCGATGCAACGGTAACGGTTAAATCTGATTGCTCAGATGGATCCTCTTCGGATGAATCGGCCGCATCAAGTCGATTCATTGGTCGATCTTCTTCCTCTTCCGAATCGGATGAATGTTTTCCGTTGTCTTCCTCTTCACTTGACCAAACCCATTCGCCGGTAACGGTACGATGAAGACGACCCGATGCGCCCGGTTGCCGTTTGGCTGCTTTCGTAACTCTTGTTTCCATTGATGGACCAGACGCTAATAGCGTCTGTGTCAGGTACTTGCGATCTTTCGATTTTTTAAAGAATGGATGTTTAAGTAGTTCACTAGCGGTTGGTCGTTTTGATGGTTCCTTTTGTAGGCACTCGACAATCATTTTGCGAAAAGTCTTCCCATACGCTTTGTATTGATCTTTTTCATCGGAACCCGTATCAATAGTTGGTGGATCATTTTGTAGCGTCAACATAAGAACTTTCATTGGCGGATATTTATGATAGGGAGCCGTACCGGTAGCCATTTCAATGGCGGTTATACCAAAAGACCAAATGTCAGCTTTAAAATCATAACCATGATCTTGTTCCATAACTTCGGGAGCCATCCAACATGGTGTACCGACAAATGTATGTCGAACTTTTTGCCGTGACATATCACGTCCGGTTGCCAACCAAGCGCTCACACCGAAATCGGCAATCTGAACGGTACCCTCGTCGCCAAGTAAAATATTTCCTGCTTTAATATCCCTGTGTATTTGTCCATTACTATGGAAATACTCCAATCCCTTTAGTACTTCTTTGAGAACCGTTGCTATTGTTGACTCATCGAAAACACCATGTTTACAATTCGTTGTACGCATTCTATGTTTAATTATGTCCAATAAACTGCCACCTTCCAACAGTCGAAGAACCAACCAAAGTTCATCTTTGACCACGAAACTGGTATGATAGGTTACGACATTCTCATGATTACAACTGGACATTGCTTGAATTTCTTTTAACAATTCCTCCATGGAGGTATTCCATTTTTCTAGATTTATTCGTTTTATGGCACATTTTTCATTGCGCGGCAAACAGAATGCACCATGAACAACGGCCGTTGCTCCTACCCCAATAACCTCCCGTAGTTCATAGTCCTCCTTTTTGTTGGGCCATTGTGATGATGTCGATGTTGTTGTCGATGTTGATGTTGTTAATGTGGCTGTTGATGGATTTGATGGTAGTGAATTGGTAGATGCCATTTTGTTGTTTGTTTTTGTTTTTTTTAAATAGTTTGTCTGTGGTATGGATGTTTTTACGATAACAGCCGTTCTGTATATTCAAAAAGAAAAGAACAATTAGCTGTGCGTTAATTTTTTTTTTTTTAAATTTCTCAAAGCATATGGTTATTGATCTATGCATGGGATGTTGCATAGACATGAATTTATGTTAATTGTTTCAACTAAAATGTATTTATAAATAAAGTCTCTTTAAAGTGCTTTAAAGTTTAAAGTATACAAAGCCGCTTTGCTATGTAACTAAGTAACTGAAATGTACCTACATCACATTATTCTGGTTGTTCTTATACATATGTATCAAATACAGGCAGTTTGATTTTTCTTTAGCGAAGAAGAGAAAGTACATATAGCATAGGGAGTGGTAGAAAAAAACAACTAAAATGTCAAAAAGAAAAAAATTTAATCGATGAGAAAAGCATAAAATTACAATTGACGGCTTTTTTGTGTGTGTGTATTCAAATGCCACGGTTGCTGGATGAAATGATTCCTTATTAGTAGGGCGTAATTTGATGTTGGGTGTGTGTTGGTTGGTATAACGTAAACAAACAAACAGCAGTCATTTAGAAGTAATTTGAAAATTCTCCTCTAATCGTTTTGAAAGTCGTCATCGACACATATTTACAATGTAATTGGACAATTTTTTTTTGTGAAACACGTTTTATTGCACTTGAATCTTTTCGACATTTTTTTGCGCGTGATTTAAATAAAGAAAATTGCACGAAACTATTTTGTTTCTGTCAACAAGGTTTTTAGAATATATAATCGCTGTCGAATTCATTATTAACTCACCAATGCATTGAGCTAGAGAATTTAGTGGCTAGAGCTAGAGAATGTAATTAGGGGGTTTGAGTGAAATTTTAATTTTTTTATTGTATACTGACGAAATAAGCTTCAATAAAATTTTTTTTTAAAAAAATTTGTATTTGAAATTTTGTGTCTAAGGTTTTGGATAAAAGGTGCAACATTTTCGCTAATTCCCCACCCTACTATAAAATTAATGATTTAAGTTTAATTAACATTTTATTGTAGTATATTAAATTAAAAATTTTATGTTTAAGTTAATTAAAAAAATTGCTAATAGGTAGATAGGTATGTACACCGAAGCTTTGCCAATTACACAATTCTAAACATAAAAGTTTATTGAGGCATATGTATTTGTAAGAAATGAAGTCATAATTTTTATAAGAAAATTTCAAGAAATAATGTAGTTACAAAACAAAACGACTTAAAAATAAAAATAAATCAGACAAAATTTTTGCATGAGCATAAAACCATTTTTCTTGAAAAGTATAATCATAGGCACAAGTTCATACATGCGATTATGGTAATATAATCATATAATTATGTACTTAGGTATTTTGTATTTTGATTAAATTAAATATAATTAGATATCTGTAGAATTATGCCAAATAGGATATTTTATATTAGTAACCCTATGAATTGCCTCTGAATAGTACAAATTCAATGGCTTTTAATACATTAATGGAATTACTTATATGTCGACAGCAACAGCACGATTGATTAACTAACCAGCTTATACTTTCCCATTTTCCTAATCAATAAACTAAAACGTATACTTGATAAGTATGCAATTAGTAATTTCCAATAAAATTGATGTATTTAACAACACACACACACACGCAATAAAATGTCGATTCGGATATAAATGGCAAAAGGTGATGAAGTGCTTATTGGTAAAAATGGGTAAATGTAATTGATTAAAAATTACACTTGAAATCATAGAGAAGAGATCGATTATCATCACTATTCATTTGATTTGATTTTTAATTAAATAACTACGACTATATACGACCGTAATCCATCTATTCACCTTTTTTAGTTAATTTTATATAATTATTAATATACATATGTACCTAAAGATAACTACTACAAAAACTGGCTTAACATTAATCACTATATTTGGCTAATATCTTATAAGTAAGTACGAGACTATATATGTAACTTTATAAAGCTACAGCTAAAATGCAATTTTATGACAAAAATTAACTGAGATTGAGAAAAAAAAAATTATCACAAAAATCGATTTAAAATTAATTTATGTATACAGGGCGTTCCAAATAAATTTAATAGACAATATTTTCGAAGACATGTTACTGGTATCTTTCACCACTTTTGTATAGTGTCTTAACGAAATTGAGTGAGTTGATGGGAGCATTGCTTTTTAATCTATTCATTAACGACATACATCGTTAAAATTGAAAGTTAAAAAATGAGAAAATGTGTTGAAACGAATTAAGCGAAATGAACATAGTCGACGAAAAAAAACAACACTTCCTAAAACATATCCACACCATAAGGCTCAACCAGACCAAGACTCCATTGTATCATACGTGTCAACCTGATATGTAAGCAGACAGAAAATTTACATTTAATATACAAATTCTCTCCGTTACACCCTGTTAATAGGATTTCATTTTTATTCCGCATAAATAGTTGTCACCGCATAAACATATTCGTAAATGCATATTAAAGAATGAATCGAAAAACTATCGACTCCATTATACCACCAAAGGATTACTGAAGGTTGCTATAAATATAAATAAAATATGTACATAGAAAAAAAAATCATTAATATTATATCGATTTTATATATATATATATATATATATATATATGTATGTATGTATGTATGTATGTAGGTATAAGGTTTTTTTCTTTAACTCTAATCGTTATCATGGCAATATAAAACCAAAATAGACGCCATATACCTCAAAACATAGCAATAAAATGCAATTTCTGACAAAACAGTTCGATAAAATTGAATATTGAAGTAAATATTTAATTTGGAATATTTCTGATTTACAATAAATATAAAGTATGAAGGTTAGTACAGTAATAGTTATACATAAATTTAATGTTGTAAAATCTAAATCTATATATAATATAAACACTAAATAATAATATTAAGAATGAAGTATATAAGTATATACATAAATATGTATGTAGTGAGAGAGAGCGCAAGATAGACAAAAAAAAAAGAAAATGATTGATGTCGAAATAATAGACATATTTTCTTGTCATATTTTAGCACGATTTTATTAATTAAAAAAGGAGATGTATTACCACCATTTACATACTAGATCATTCATCTCTTATGAAAATTACATTTTTCAGATGCTTACATGACGTTTATTTTTGTTTTTGGTCTTCCGAGCCGGATTTAAATACACCATACATAATTATTATGAATATACATAATACAAAATGATGATCATTTTTTAATTGTTTTTTTTTTATAAATTACAATCTTATTTAAATTTTTGCTTAAATCCACAATAAATGTACAAAAGCACAAAATGTATTAATAATAAAATAAATTTAATTACAAAATTCTGCAAACTGGTAACTAAATGAAACTGGAAATGAACTGGATGGATAAAAGAGAGCAAAAGTCAAAAAGATCATTTACGATTGAAACCAACTGATATGTTTGAATGTTACAACATAAATTACATACATAATGTACCCCTACAGAGGTAATATAGACTATAAGTATATGGATAACTATTAATGGAAACTATCTGGCCGATTTTAAAGACCAAAACCTTGTTTTGCAGGTAAAAATAATCCAAAAGAAATGGATTTGGTACTTTTTGGTTCAAAATTAAATAGTCACTGTTTGTTATTACAATCTGAATATGTAGTTATACACATACACAAAATAATTAATACAAAAAAAATTTTTTTTATAAATATCTACACATTTTTATCAAAATCACAAAACATTTAATTATAAAACAGTTTAAAACTTACAGACGTGCACTTTTTTATTGCGGTTCAATGAACTAATTGTCTCTCTTAGAAAATTTATAAGATTACAGAATACAAACGGGTGTATTTATGTACAAGCACTGATTTATTACTGTGATGATTATATTGTAGTAAATAAATTTATAAATGAATTTTTGTAATTTTTTTTTTAATCATTTTAACTACTACTTTAGTATGCAATAAAAATTAATTTTACAAATAAATTACAGTGAGTGAGGCGACTATAAATATATTACCTACGATCTAAACTAAAATGAATGGAGCACGTCAGGCTTTTTATCATATTTGTCGATCTTGTCGGTTTTTCATGTATACTATAATAGTACTAG
>JANSTT010017346.1:0-17456 GCA_026745375.1 Platyura marginata
TACGATGAGTATTAAGGGACGTTACAAACTCCGTACCAAAGTTATAATACCCTTCGATTAACATCATACGGGTATAATGAGGGTATTGTATATAACTTATATAATATAAGTATATTCGTTTTGCGCGAAAAAACAGGATAAATTGGAGAAATTTTTTCAATTCACAGGATTTTATTTTTCAAAAAACAGGATGATTACAGGATATTTTTTTAAAAATTTAAATAATAAAAATAGTAGAAAATAATAGAAACTAGATTAATTTATTGAAATCAGAATCTACATCAAGCATTACGTCGTGTCTGATTCGTCATCAATTCGTTCAGTACCAATATCATACTTTTCAAGTTGTTTTTAGTGCTCAGAATGGCAGTTGCAATTTCCAGTGCCCAAATGAGTAAATATTTCAACCTATCGCTCCGAAATCGGAACGTTTTCGTTCTCCCATTATTTGATTTTGGTATAATTCTTAATAAATGACTTTGCACAGAAACGTTTTCATTCGGTGACAACAGTATACAGGATGATTACAGGGTTTTTGACTAAAACACAGGAGTGATTTTTCTACAGGGTTTTCGTTGAAAATACAGAGGGATCCTGCGAAAAACAGGATATATGGCATGGTTATATATAAGCCATCTGTAAGTTTCTTTCCCTTTCAAATCCACTCTTTTACGCGGCTGAATAGTATGAATGTATGTATGTATGCAAAAACAACTATACGCCATGGATTTCACTTAAATGATATGGATAGGATAAGAAAGGATCCAGTGGTACTTTTAAAAATATATTATAAAGTGAAAAAAAATATCTTTTACTTACTAACGAATGGCAGCCAAATATATTTTAACTAAAAATCGTTAGTTCGATTCTTATATTCGGCCATTAAAATTGGAAACCTATACGAAATAGATGGGATTTCTTTCAATGTCATATTGACTACATTGTCCATCTTCATCCATTCGGTATCAATTTCAGTTTTAATTGACTATGGTATGGTAATTGCAAGACATCTACTTAGTGAATTAATGATATTTTATATTGATTAAGTTTGTGTGTGATGTAGCTCTGTACTAACTTAATTTGTTTAACCTTAACCTTTCATCTATTTATGTACGTATATATATGTAAAAATTATTAAATCAATAAATAATAAGTATAAATATGAATAGAATAGAAATAATATCTATTTATAGAAATAGGACAAATAATCCTATTTAAAGAACATTTTGGCAAATACACTAAATCTATAGAGAAAACTGTCGGATAATAACAAAGTATCTAACAAAAAAGTTGTATCGGTCAATTATATTGACAAAGGAAAGATCATTTGCATTGTTTAGATGTTAATAACAAAACCGAAAGATGTCAATCTTATAATCTGTTCTGCTTCATTTTTGTTAAATCTCTCCAGTACACTCATATACATCACTGAGAAAACATGGAAATTCTAAATATTTGTGTTGTATTTGATTTTATAACATTTTTTTTTTTTATTTTTTTGAGCCTTCTAGTAGGTATACACATAAATATATGTTTAATGGAATTAAAAAGATAAAATAAATAATACCTACCTACTCCTTTGTGTGATGCCGAGTATATTTCAAAAAATGTTCGTGATGTATTGATTGACAGATTTAAAATCATTTGCAAAAGATTTTCCAGCAAAATGTTAACATTTTTTTTTTACTTTTTTTTTTATATGTAGGTCCGACTGACTCTTACATATAGTTACAATACATGCATGTGTAGATATAAGTTTTTTTTTATATTTATAATTACTCACATATAAGATCTATAATACCTTTCTTTTTGTTGGATGCGTTACAATGCATGCAGACGCTTAGACCTTAGAATATTCTAGAAAAAAAAGAAGGTAGAAATAAAGGGCCAGCAAACATGGCTGAAAGATCTTCAAATAACTGGCCTTGAAGATTTCATTTAATAGACTTAAATTTATGACTAGATTTTATTTTATATTTTTATTATCCAAAGTCTAAATCTAAACAATCTAACATCAATAAAATAATTAATTGAATTTTAGTTTTTTACTGATTATTATAGAATTCTGGAAATCCCTCAAGGCTCAGTAAAATGTATCTTAATAATGCTAGACCCCAGTATAAATTACGTAACAAAAGAGCTAATTTCCTAACATATATTTTGATTTCTGTCAGTTTGAAGCGTAATAATATGGCCGACGATGAATTACGTAATAGAAAATTTCGAAATAAGAAACTTTAAGTATTTTTGTGTTGACAGAACCGTCTAAAGTGTTTTTTTTTTGAATATTATTAATTTAAAATTTATTGTTAAGAATATCAATGCATAAATAATAAGATTTTTGGAACAAACGAAACTTATGTTTCGAAAGCGATACTAAAGTTTTCGATTGGCATTCGATTCATAATGTGATTTCGAAATGGTTTTGCTTTCATTATGTAATTCGTCTTAAGACCCCTGTGTTGATTGCAAAAAATATCTGAAACATGTCGTACAGATTTGTTTTTGATGCCGTTACAGTAATACTGGTTTCTCAAGGTTTAAACTTTAAAGAAAAGAAACCTTTTCAAAGATTGCAAATAATTATTCATATACATTTTGTTGTTATCTTAATTGGCACAGATTTTATAATCGGACAGTCGAGAACATTTTGCTCTTAATTTTTTTGATAGACTTCAAAGACAAGTTTTTCCGTCTAAATTGTTAACAAGTTTGTTGTGCGAACATAATTTAAGCTTCGTGAGAAAAATGTAAATACATATTGTTAAATTTTTCGAAAATAATATCTGCAAACAGTTTAAAATCAGTTTTTTCAATAAATATGCAATACATTGTTATGTACAAACCAACTAAATAGATCGGTACAGTATCAGCCTTTGGAGCGGGAGGTCCTGGATTCAAGACAGTGGGGATAAAACATATGAAGTGTTTTTTTCTGGTATGTTGACTTGAATCTGAGGCCGGGTGGTTGGATTCCACATAAAAACAGTCTAACTAAATGACATTATCTCTAAAAATATTACAATGCTTAAAAATAGCGTTAAAATTGCTAGCATTTGTAAGGTTTCCATAAAAATAACATCTCAAATGCTTCTTTATTCCACAATAAAGAGCTTGTCATGTCAATTTAGATAAATGTATAAAGAGGAATGTCTAATGGGCCCATCTATAGAGGGCTTTGGAATTTCTCTCTCTCACACTAAACTAAACTATGTACAAACTTAAGAAGAAACATCAATAACTTCAGTTTCTTTACCTTTTTTTAATTTTTTTTTATCAACATAACAAACAATTATGTTCATTTTTCTTACAATTATCTTTAGCACAATGTTTTTAATGGGTTTTAAGAAAAGGAGTTCGCAAACAAAGTTTAAAAATATTTACTTATTAGTTACCTACCTATAGATAATTAAATTGAAACTGCATACTTATATGTAAAAAAAAAGACAATAGAAGAGAATAGAAGCTTGAGAATTGGAAACTAAAATCCTGATAGAGAGTAGTAACAAATTGTTTTATTTTTTATTTTATTTTATTTCCAGCTACTGAATAATCTTTTCAGGATTAAGAAAATATTTTTTGAGTTCTTTTTGAAAGGCGCCAAAGTTAGATACAGATCTCATAGAAAAGGGTATCTATTGAACTCGGTGGTACTATAGAATATAAAACAATACAAGCCATCAGAATCTTTATTGGAAGTAGGTTTTAGAAGATAATCTAATGTTTCAAACAATTTATTGGGATAAGTGTAGTCCACGGTCTGGAATAAAAAGTTATGTATAGTGAAAAAAGGCGAAAGATTTATTCGATATTTGAAAAGAAGGCAGAGCATGGTGAAACCGATCAAATGGCTCAGTAAATTAAGTGATTGCTTTTGTCTCGGGAGGTGTCGGGTTCAAGACCGACTGGGTATGTTGATTTGAATCTGAGGCCGGGTGGTTGGATTGCACTTAAAAACATTCTAAATAATGGCATTATCTCTAAAATGTCAATGCTTAAAAATAGTGTTGAAAATGCGAGCATTTATAAGCATAGGTGTCCGCTCGGGGGTGGGGGCGGCACGTTTATATGTTTGAATAAAAACCCTTTTTACTTAAAACAAAAAAGTAGTGGTAACTTCTCTATTTCTTGTCCAGTATAAGTCAATTTAATATTCAGTTAATCAAAAATCAAATTCAGACAATTCAGATAAGTCATTCAAAATTCTGACATTTCAAAAGTTATATGTAGATTAAAATTCAGATAATTGAGAGTCCGATATTTTAAAATTCTGAAATATGTATCAAGAATGAATTTAATGATATAATAAATAAATTTCGTGATTATTTTGCATAAATTTTTAAAGAAATGTCTCAACGCCCTTCTGTTAAAGAAAATTGAGAAAGCCAGAATTTTTCAATTTCTGAATTTTAAATCATCTGAATTTTAATTTATGTATCTAAATTCTGAGTTATTTGAATTTTGAGTTATCTAAATTTTGAATTATCTGAATTAGAGTACTAAGGAATTTCGGGCGCTCTCTTTTACACTAAACTAAAACTATGTACGGTGAATATAGTTCCGTTCACAATTGTATGAACTGTTCGACAGATTTGGTAGGAGCAACAAATTATTTTACCGATATGGGAGAGGATATGTTTTTCAAAGCATGATTTCCCGATCCCTAAATTTGAATAAGGAATGTAAAGTACAGTAGAATTGTAATAAGTTTTAGTATACAAATAAATAACAAATATTTTAATTTACTTAGGAAACCTATGGTCTCCTCATAGATACTCTCTCAAAGTGTTACATTTTTCACTCTTTGTAAATCAGTTTTATGAACATGAACATTTTTTGAGTCAAACTTTTTTTATAGAACTTTTTTAAGACGGAATAAAATACTTTGTTATATATGTATGTATGTAGTTATAGTTATCATATAAAATAAACTGCAATGGTTGATTTGATATCAAAATGCATTAATCACTATTTAATGTGCGGTAAATACATCATTTTTATAGGCATAGATAGTCCTATTATAAACCTACTTCCCCTAAATATTAAAAAAATACCTAGAGAAACGCCTACTTTCATCTTTCAGGAAACGCTAAATAAATCAAAATTGTATAATATATAATACTTTTTGAAGACCGCAAAACTAAAATAAGAATATATCAATATAGCTTTTTGATATTATTTCTTCTACTTAGAAGATGTTTCGTGTCTCTTATAGTTTGTTCGTATATGTATATGCGCTAGACTAAAGACACCTTCGTAAGGGGTCAATCAAATACTACAAAGGTACCGCTGTTGGCGCCAAAAAGATATAATAATACTTCTGTGTTGTATTTTTATTTAGGCATATGTATTGTATGTACATATATATATAATATATGTATGCATATGTATGCATGTTCAAAAGTAATATACAAACAAATGGTACACAGGTATGTTATCATTATTTTTTTGTAGTGTGTATTTTTAGGGAACCTATGAATGAAATTACAAAAAAATAAACTGTACATATATACACGATGTACATCATACATACGTACATCCATTAAAAAATATGTATAATAAAGAAATATTAATTGCCAAATAAAATAGAGTGGGTATAGTGTATTACATTTATTCATGTTAGAAATATATTGTATTGTATAAGTAGGTAAGTTTTAAGTTAACAGTTAAAACGAATTAATTTAATTAGTCTTATTAAAAAGAAAAATGTATTTTTTGATTTATAAGTGTTCACGTAAGGCATCAGATACCTAAATATACTACTTAAATGCCATCTTACTATAGGTACCTATAAGATAGGTAAGGTCCTGATAATTCAAGGCCACTCGCAGAATCTTATAGTTTAAGTGAATGAACTTTTTTGTTGTTGTTAATTTTGTAATTTTATTTTTTTTTTGTAGATAATAATTATTTTGAGGTTTATAACATGAAATAATATTACACAACATCTTAGGTTAAACAATAGAAAAATACAAATGATGTATGGTTGGGTTAAAAGAAAATAATTTCGCAAACCTAAATTTACCTACCTAAATAAGGATCAAACTGAATAAGTTTTAGTAACACTAAAAGACATATCGTTACTCTACATATTTTATAAACATTGGACGTAATTATTATGCATAGAATTGCTGTACTGTACATACTTAATTACACTCATCACTGTCATAAATAAATTTGAAACTATAATTCCTTTAGAGTTTGTGACGTAAGTCATGTCGCTTCCAATGCAATTTAATTTTATTTATTTCGTAACATCGCGTTGTTATGTATACATGATGTATACATCATAGGTGGAATCAAACCACCTGCCTCCAGGAGACATACTAACCGGGTAAATAATTCAAATGTACATAAATATTTCATTAAAAATTTCGTTTTTAGAAAAGATGTTTTCGTGTTGTTGGTAGTTCGGAGGCTAGAAAAATATTGTCAGTAGGATAATTTATAAAAAAATGTTACATCTACTTTTACGTGAGAAGAGAGAATCTTTTTTATAGGATGTTAGCCAATCGCACAGTGTGATTATGATTACCTACTGTTTAAAGTTGAGTCAGAACAACAAACAGTGATCGAATGAATAAACCAAATTTAGATCCTTTTATTTTCTTTTGTCAAAGATCTGCAATCAAACTCATAACTATCGACATCATAGTTCAGAGGCTTAATCACTATTCTTTCAACGTGGGCTTAGCCAATTGATACTTCTGTTTTGGTCAAATTTATTCAGTGAAGTGCTAGACTACTTTTGAAATATATTTTGTCGCCTCTTAAAAAAGCATACAAAAAAAACTATAATCCACTACTATATAACAATAATATTTCCTTTGCATTTATCTATATGTTGCTCTAATGTTGTTGCTGCTAATTATTGGTTTTCCCACCCCAATTATATTATACCAACAAATGTGTATATTTTTAGATGTAGGTTTTTCAATTCCGTAATGTCTTAAAAATTGCTGATTTTGCAAAACAAATAAAAATCGTCTGGTAAAAGAAGTTAGTAAGCCTTTTTTCAGAAAACTTAATAGTTTTATTAAAAAATGCAATTCATGTTGCTTTTATTTCCATCTTACCAGTTTGTATCTACATATGTATATATATATACCTACATATGTAGTATGTATAGAAAATTTGATTAAAACATCATCATTGGTTTGCTTATATATTTATAGAACTTCAAAAAATATATTTTATTTTATTTTCCTGTCGCCATTTCACTAAAATATTGTCTGAATGATGATGGGATTACGCACGCTGAGAAAATTTTGGACAATGAATCTACCATTGTACTATGTTCGTCCGAATGGCACCTTTATCCATCTAAGATCGGCTGTAGGTGATTATAGCTAATTATTTTGTATCAAACTCGTCAAGTGACCCATCAATAAAAAATGATTTGTAATGCCACTTGACTTGACTATAAATAATTGCTTAGTCACCTTTTAAAGAATGGATTTAAGCCAAGTAAGTACATATAAAGTTAGATATTCTCAGACGAACTCGGATACAACTATATGCATAGATATGTATATAAAGAAAAAAAAATCAATGTCTCGAAACATAAAGAAAAAAACCCACAACCGTTCAATGAAGCATATACTTACATACCTACTGCTTACTTAAATGAAAAAGGATATTTACAAGGATTAAGGTAAACTACCAGAATAATTTTATAATACTTTTTTCTAGTAACTAAATAATTTTAAAGGTGTGTATAGCCGCCGAATATGTATATGAATAGCTTTGTCTCTAGGTATATGTAGATTTGCATACTACATTAATCTAAAGAACTTACTGTACCTATCTACTAATGACTTATAACCTACAATTCTAACTGACATTGACAGTTGATTTCGGAGAGGAGCTTTAAACATTAAAATCCCTTTATTACTATTAAATAATAATTTTCTTAGTTAATATTTTAATATACAAAATGTAAGAATAGACTGTAAAAGTGTAAAGTAAACCATTTTCTATTCCACCAGCGAAATGGATGGGTTCACGGAGAACAATCTCCTCTTTTTGAAATTAAATAAAAAATTTCAATAAATAGAATTTTCAGTAGAAATTATTTTCAAAAACAGTAGTTTACCATGTATGTATAATGTACATGGATAAAAATTATAGTTAGAGTATTCTGCACAATTTTTACCGATATTCATAAAGTACGAATATGATCTAACTTATAGACCTACCCAGATTTGTCAACAACAAATTTTAGAATCGATCCCCAACAGGCTATTCGTTAGTCGATTCGTTAGTCGATTAATGGTACATCGCTATAAATTATCTATTTGTATTTGAATTTGAGATTAAGACTGATATCAGTGGACTTTAAGGACAAAAATTGGAATAAAAAATTGAGGTATGGTTTTGACGTATTATTTTGTAGGCCTTTTTTCTTTTTTTTGAAAAATTATTTTCAAAATATTTCTCTTTTCGGAATTACACTATGTAAGAATTAATTGATATATTTAAAAAAAAGGACTTTATTAATAACTTTGGGAAATGGTATTTTGTGATATTGAATTATGTTCAAGTACATACATATGTATGTAAGTATTTAATAAAATAAATATATACATGAACTTACATAGTTTATCGAATATTGTTATTATAACGTTAAACGCGGTAGGTAAATTTGTATTTTATTTGCAAAAAAAAAAAACAATAACTTTTCATGCTATCGTTTAAAATGAGTACGTCTGCGGTGTCTTAATGGATCAATAAAAAGCCATGTTATCCAAAAATAGTTTATAGGGCCTTGTATTTCAAATGCATCAACTATAGGTACAATAAAAATACACTTAACGATTTTTCGACCATTTTATAAGATTTTATAGACATTATTTATTTTGAATATGTAGGTATAAAAGTATAAACATAAAAACATTATGGTTAATTGCTTAAACTAATAGTTTTTTTTGTTGTTGATGATATATGTATGTATATGAATCGCAATTTGAACAAATCCGAATTAATATTTACAATAACAACAAAAAATTCCTAAAAAGAACATTTTAATAGGATTAAAGACCGAATCAAGAAATCATAACTAAGAAAATAACACATCATACACCCATCACCGTAATTCTCAAAGTTTAGGCCTCCTACAACGCGGTAGATACGTTCCTAGAAAAGACCGCGTTATAGAAAAAAATCCGCATTATCTGAACCGCGTTGCAGCGAAAACGCGTTATAGAAGTACCGCGTTGTAGGGGGCCTACCTGTATTTGAACAGAAATATAAACGTATAGGAAGCGCAATAAGTTCAAGGTCCTTATTATTTAATTTTATATGAAGACCCACATATGAAGACTCTACATCTAGACCAAGAACACCATACAGATACGCTACACCTTTTTAATAAAAGTCCATTTGTAGAGCTCCGGGTGTTTATCGAAGGTAGTTTAATTTCCTTTGAAAACACTGCAAAGAACTTAAGCTTCCATTATTATATTATGTAATTATTTATAAATACTTATATGAGATAATTTAATATCATTGAAAAAATGAGTAATGAAACTCGTAATAAGGTTACATCAACAATATGTGCTTCTGTTCGCAAGATCATAATAAAACATTAATTAGATAAATACCAGTGCCTAAGTACATATATGTACAATTGTATATATGTAAGAATACATTCCCTAATTTTGATTACAACAATTCTTTACAACGCCTTAACTCTATGAACAATTTTTATTATGCATAAAATAACTTAAAAGTATTCTCTAGTTATACATAAATATGTAAATGTAAATTATATTTTTACACCCATATGATCAAAGAGTATTATAACTTTGGTACGGAGTTTGTAATGCCCCTTAATATTCACCGTATAAACACAAAATTAATACAATAGTCTTTCTTGTGAAATTTTAAGTCAAAATATGTATCTCCGTGCGTGATCAAGATTCCGGCTAAACGACTGAATTATTTTGACATAATATTAGAGTAAGATCTCTATTATCTTTGGAACAAATCGGACAAAATATAGGGGATGGTGAGCTAATTTGTATACATACATAATTTTGATATAAACCCATTTACTCAAAATATAGTCGGAATGTAAAAAAAAGATGAATATGTCAACAAGAGAATAAAATAATGAAGATTTCATTAATAAATCAAAAAGTTCCATGACCTACCATTATGGCGCTCCAACCTCTTTTATATAATTTGTAGGGTTTACAATCATTTGTATTCAATTTACTCAATATATATTTATTGTATAGAAAAAATATTTAAGGACAAAATCGTAGATAATAAATAAGTACTCATACAGTAGTGTGGTAGTAGTGGGAGGTTTTTAAATTTTTTCTTCAACCATACATAAACTAGATTAAGAGATAGAATTAATGAAATTAATTATATCACTAATAAAATGTCTACTGGATTTAGGATTATTCTTAAGCAATTCTTTGCAAATAGCTATTGATAGGTCAGCTCCAAAGGAAAAACGACGGTTTTTACTACTTTTGTTGAATAGATGCAACTACAATTCTCTATATATGTAAAAACCAAACCTAAAAATGTTTTTGTTTATTTTAATTTAAATCGTATTCCACTTCACAATTTGTTTGATATTATTAAATTTTATCGATACCTCCAATATTTTGGATTGATTTAATTAACACTATTTGCCATTTCCAATTCCTTGTTTCTTGCGAAAACAGTTTGTATTAGAAAAATCGAATCCTGAATCCTATATATTCTACCTACATGATCTAAGGTTTAAAAAAGAAGTCCAATGATGGTTTGAGTGTAGTGATCAATAAAAAAATCACACCCCAATTAAAATCAATAATCGATCTTAAGAAGAATGATCACTTTTTAAACTACAGTTTAAAGTTTAAAACCTTTTTAAGAGGACAAAGTGGAAATGAAGTATGTATGTACAAGTACATATTTTTGAAAATAATTTTAATAATTGAATCAAAATACATACATATGTATATCAGTATTATTGATATATGTAGTTATGTATTTATGTACATCGAAAGTGGCGTATTATATGAATGTGTGCAGATAAAAATGTGTGAACAATTTAAATATTATATGTAAGTATATGTGTCTCATGGTAATAAAGTAGCCACAAACTGTACGAAAAAAAAACAAACATATTTTTTAACATTTTGAGATACAAGAACTTTGAAAATATACTTCACAAGAAGCTGCTGTTGCCGCATATATTAATAATAAGTATATATTTATAAAAAAGTATATTATACGTGCCTAGAGGCTGCTTTTCAATGTTTTATTCAAATTTCACAAACCTGGCATTGCCTGAAGAAGTTTTATTTTTTCAAAATATATATGTACATATGTATGTATATTTAAATATAAATATGTATATATGTATGTATATCGAAACTGAATTAATTATTTAATAGATTTGTAGATCGCGTGTTTGTGCCTAGTTTTTAGCCTGAGAGTTTTTGTTATAAATATAGTATCTATGTATGTACATAGCTTTGTATATATATAAAAAAAAATATATATATATACATATATCCGTCCGTAGATAGGATTTCGTATGTTTAATGTAAAATAGCTTATAGGTAGTTATCAATGTTTTTCCAACGAATTTTTCTTAATTATTTGTGATTGCCTTCCAGGTAGGTGTTATACGTACATATGTATATATATACCTGTAGCATACACATATGCATGCAGTTTGTTTTCTGTCTGATACTTTTTGGGTTCGATCCCAAAAAACAAAAAAAAAAAAAAGATATTTTTTTCTTCTTTAAATCTTTGTATGTTTTTTTGTAAGTATATGTAGAAAGGATTTTTATAACTTTAGTCAATTGTGTGTCTATATTTGCTTTCGAAATGCTAGTGAAAAAGAGCCTTTTCTGAACATGCACTAAATAATGAGTATGTTCGGTAAGTAGTAGTAATTTGAATTATACATTTTTTATAAATATATTGCAGGAGAACAATTGTTGTTCCCTTTGTGTTGCGTGTGAAAAGTGTTTTTATCGTACATATGTATATTATCATAGAAGTACGAGTACATGTTCAAAAAATAAATAAAATTTAAATTATATATGCATATATAGTTTTGTGGAGATGTTAAAAGCTGGCGTTTAAAAATACAATTCTTAAAGATCTTTTCCTGGTTAGTTTTAAAATTTTGTATTATGGACAAATGAGTACACCTGCAACAACATTCTTTGCTATTAGTTAAATATAAATAAAGCTACAATTTGGTTGTGGACCTGAATAACTGACATACTTATCGCAATTTAACTTATAGACAGATTAGATTATATCGATTATGATAAAAGCATTAAAAATATATATAATTTTAAGATTTGAAATCAATCCAAAATATCTAAACAATAAAAAAGTGTTTATCTCCTCTTATTCTAGAACATTTGCGCACACGCACCTTTAACCAAAATTTTTGATCGTTATTTACTGCGATCTGTGATTGTAACTATGTATGTATTTACAGCGCTGTGCATAAAAATAGGTGTAAGGCATATTTTGTATGAAAAAGTCGGAATTCAGTAATTTCTCCTACTTGAAGGATTTAAGGATACCCTGTTGTGCAAAAAAAATAGGTGCGGAAAATTCAAAGCTATGAAATGGCTCATTAAAACCAGAAACTAAAGAAATCCATTACTGCATAGCTTTAAAAATCACATTCTAAAGTGAAACAAATAATTCACATACCTAATTTCTTGTTTTATTTTGGCATTTCATAGCTTTGAATTTTCCGCACCTATTTTTTTTGCACAACAGGGTATCCTTAAATCCTTCAACTGTCCTTATTTCCCTTCCATATTTTCAGAAAATATTAGTGTTTGAAAATAATAAATATCTGCATTCATAGAATCCTCAGAACTGTCCTTATTTCCCTTCCATATTTTCAGAAAATATTAGCGTTTGAAAATAATAAATATCTGCATTCATAGAATCCTCAGATATCAATCGTAACAAGTAGGAGAAATTACTGAATTCTAACTTTTTCATACAAAATATGCCTTACACCTATTTTTATGCACAGCACTGTATGTACTTACAACATGGCAATAATTTTGTGCCTAAATTTCTATTAGAATCCATAGGGTAAAACATAGGATTTAACAGTTTTGAATACAATAAATTAGTTTAAATAATTAGGGCAAATAAACTTGGAAAAATTGCTTATTAATAATAATAACCAAAATCTTATAATTGCTTAACTACTACTATACTTCCTTCGCTATGGAGTATAAATGAACGATTTTGTGTTATCCTTTACTTGTGCTTTTGAATACAATTTTAAACTATTCTATGATTATACATAAGACCTGTTTAAATTGATACGGAGGAAATTCGAACCTCAGATGAGATCTTATATTTTTTGATAGTTTATTTCAATTAATTTTGGCTAAAAACAAAAAAAAATGTTAGCAAAATTCCTAAAATGAATTATTTTTATTTCGGTGTATTGAAATAAAAATATTCAAAATATTGATTGTCATGCAAAATATAATATGTAACAACATTTAAAAATTTGTTCTATATCCTATCCTATATCAAACTGTAAATTTAATTTAAAGCTACAGCAAGCCATCATTATGTAATCTTAAAATACTATTATCGTTTTTTTACCAATTTATCATTTTTATTTTATACTAACATACCTATCTGTATTCCGGCCGACCTATAAATCAACATAATTTTAACAAAAATTTTATATTATTCAATCTAGAGAATATAATTTCGGCAATCACTGTGTCCACAATATTTCTACAAATTGTCTGCGTAAGCAGAATATAGAATTGCAGAAAAGATTATAACAATAAAGGGATCAATAAAGAAAAATATTCCTTCAAAGCGGCAAACTCCAAGGACTTTCTATGTTGTTTTGGAAATTCTATGAGAATACATTTTGTTGTGCAATTGTTTACCGGGGATTATTATTAATTTAAAGAAAATAATTTTAATTGTTATTATCTTTTTTTTAAAATGTTATTGTATTGATTTAAGAGCTGTTTGAACAAAATGTGGCGTAGATCGCAGAATAGTATTGAAGTGAAGTCAGTTCAGATAAGAAACTGTGGATGGAAGTGAAAGGACTGGCATGAAACAAAGTAAGATGACATTAATTTATGGATAATCTTATATGATTTTACATGGAGTTGCAGGATTTAACGATAATGATGCCCAGTAATTAATGAATAAAATCAACAATATTATCCTCATTTATCTACAAATTTTGTTAAAAAAAAAATTTCTTTGTTTATATCTAACCAATTTTACGTTAGTACATTTTCACAGAATGCTTTAAAAGAGCAATGAAAAACTATAAGATATAGTGAAATGTGGACCATCACAAACGACAACGAGACAAGAATGATAAAAGGACTATTAGAACACATGATGGATTTCGGTACAGAATGAATTAATCAATTTTAACCAACTCCGAGAGCTCATCGGAGGGGAAACAATCGTAGGATTTATAAAATCCAGACGAATCAAGTGGCTGGAGCAGGTAAGTCAAATGGAAGGTTTCGTAACTAAAAGCATCAAGGTGAGAAACTAGAAACAGGCAATTATAAACCAAAATTAGTAGTTTTAGGCGGTAAAGTCGGACGTAAATAATATACATACACTATATAGTGTACAGTGTACACGGATATATTATTGTTATTGTAACAATATTTTGTTTAATCCTAATCCAACCTGGCTATTTTTACCTTGATAGGTTGGGCCAGTAATTTTTATTTTTATTAAATTTAAATTTGAATAAAAAGTTAAAAGTTTTATTTTTATTTTTTTGTATGTGTATTAAATGAGTAGTAGAGTTTTTAAAATGAAATATGTCTCAAAGACTCACCTTGGTAGGATAAGTGTTAAATTTGGGTACTGACACTATGCTTCATAGTACCGACCTCACCTCAATATGTAGACAATGTTTGCTATAATTAAAATGTAATTGTATACATACTCGTATTTAGTTCCAAAATGTAAGTATATAGGTTTACTAAAGAAATTAATATGAGATCAATTACTTTAAATACTAATATCATACTACTTCTATAGGCGCATTTTGTTGGATCAGTTAAACATTATTGTGACTGCAAGCAATTACATTATATGTTTGCGACATCATTTGCTGACCTAAGGCCAATCTGTGCTGCTGACTCAAATATTATATCAGACATTTGATAAATATAAGAAGTAGAAGATCAAGTTGTTAAACTCATTATCGCTCAATGTAGGTAGAATGTTCAAAAACTAAATATTAAAGATTCTTAGTTGTATAGAAGGGTTTTTTCTAAAATCTAAATGTAAATATGGTCCGTATTGCTTTTAGAAATAAGTTAAGTTTGCTTAGGTATAAACTCAATTGATCGATGTTAAAAATACATATCGTTTATTATTAAAAATAATGAATCAAATTTATAGGCGAATTCAAGTTGTTAAAGTTATTTTTTTTGGAAGGCGTCATAACAAAGCATGAAGCGTGCCTATACATACTCGTATGTATGTGGAAAATTGGTTACACAAACTCTTAGAAAATGGCCAGTAATTCGTGAAATATTCTTAAATTTAGTTGGTTTAGAATTTTTTTATAATATTTTTAGGCTTTAAAAATTAGAGAAACCTTATAAATTCTATTGCTTGTCAAAATTATCGTTAACGATTGTTTAATTTGGTTTGCGATGTTAAGTATCCAATAGAATCGAATAATTTCGAATAATTTCGAAAATTTATTTTTAAAATATACATTATGAAACTCAGTAGATACGGAAGATTTGTTTCAACTTCTTAAAAACTTTTCTTTATAATAATAAATCGTTAAAAAAAAGTCTAAGTATCAATTGCATTCCATCGATTTTTGGGAGCAGTCATGAAATCGTTAGTTGCAGTTTAAGTATAATCCAAACTCCTTACTTCCTACAGTTATTGTTGACGCTGGAAGATTTGATTAAATTAGATATACCTACAAAGTTAAATTTATACGCCTTGTTTTTCTCGATTATTTATTTTATTTTTTACGTTTAACATTTACATTAATTTTGTTTTTACATATATGTAGGTGGTGATAAAATTTTTAATGTTTTTTCTTTACTTCTATTGTAGAATTCACTTTAAAAAATATTTCAATTAGTGTCGTTAATCTCATATCCGTTCAATATCGAAATAATATCTTTACCCTGACTTTTAGCTATAAACTTTTAATATACATAATCACATGACACTTTCAATGCATCTTTCAAATCACCATCGGATGAGTATAGTAAATATTTTAGACGAAAAATATTTCTCACTTTTTTGCACCTAAGAAACAATACCAATCACAGCGCACATATTGCAGCGATAAGCTTTTTATTCCATTCAAATATTCCCATGTACACAAATAAGAAAAAAAACAACATTTTCATAAAACAAATGAAAAAAAAAATGTTTGTCTTTATAAAAGCACGACTTTTATTCTGACCTCGCTGGACAACACAGTTAATGTATCTGACATGATTTTGATATTTCTTTCCTTCGCGAGCAACCCAATGAGGTATGGACTTAATATGAATACGCCTACTCATCCAGTGGCGTGGAAATACCTAGTTTCCGACACGATTAATACAAAGAAAAGGGAAAAGCAAAAAAAAAAAATAATCTAATTTATTATATAGTTAAATATACCTATCGACGCCTGTCTAGTGGTGATAATTTTAAATTGAATTTAATTAATTAAGACTTGTCTTTATTATTATAAAATAAACCTAATCAAATTAGGTTGTTACCTGTTCTGTTGTATCAAATTAATACGAACAGTTGAATACAATAAGGCGAGTAAGCATGTTGTTGATTATATATTTGAATGTTTAATTTTAGTTGAAATTCACACAATGTATGTACATTACATAGGTACGTTTGATAGTGAAATTAAAATGTTTGGCAAAAGAATTGGAATTATATAGTAAATTAAATTTCTAATAAATACAGATTAGGTATTAAAGTTATTAATTACTATCTTACCTGTGATGACAATAAACTAAAATAACTAAGGCTGTTAAGCTTCAAAATCATATAAGGAAAATCTAAGAGCCGTTTCTTTAGCCGACTTCTTTAAAAAAAAGGTAAA
This sequence comes from Platyura marginata, assembly GCA_026745375.1. Lineage (NCBI taxonomy): Eukaryota > Metazoa > Arthropoda > Insecta > Diptera > Keroplatidae > Platyura > Platyura marginata. Next base: position 17,096 of record JANSTT010017346.1, read on the forward strand.
AAATGATTTTCTTTAATTTCTCCTTGTATCTCAATATTGAATAGAATTGTACTCGCATATATAATATGGTGTTTGAACTGCAATGGTATTTTTAGAAATGATAGAAAAATTAATTCTTCTGTTCACGAAAAAACAATTTGTTTCAATATTGGATTAAAACCTCACGTTAAAGATCTGCAGTTTATTAGCTATACTTGAATTAGAACTGTTATTATTAGCTTAGGTTTGGTTGTTTTGTGTAGAATATTTTATTAATTTCCTAATAGCTCAGCTAAGTTCGCAAAGTTTTCGAATAAATAAATAAATAATAAATAATAAATAATAAATAATAAATAATAAATAATAAATAATAAATAATAAA